>JAGFPH010001401.1:0-20408 GCA_018207615.1 Philaenus spumarius
TATCACCTACCGATAAAATATTTTGTTAAACTTCATAATAATATAAACTTAAGTGAATTTTTACAAAAAGTGTATGTAAATCCCATACAGTACTTACACTGGTAAAAAAAACACATATGTTTGTTGTTTCTACAGCGCATATATCAGCTGTGAATGTAGGACAAAGGACAATTCGGTACAAGGGTTTAATTTAAAAGAGGTGGTATTAAATTAGAAAAGTGGTGAAATATTTGGCAAGTGTTCAAATGACAGTGCTGTAGAGATTGGTTCTCTACCAATGCCAGGGGAATCTTGTCACTTATTCATGTGGCAGTGGTTGTGTTTAGGCCTATATTCCAGTGTACATACAGTTGTAGAGAATAAAATGTCTAATTATTGAAATTGGTCAATTAGTGGTTTAATTAATGTAAATGGGTTTTAATTCTGGTGAATGTACATGGGTGCTGTTTATATTCTAGAAATAAATTATACTAAATACACTCGCTATGGGTGTAATTATTGTTTGTGTTTTATTAATATGTTAACATTTTTAATTAATTTCACGTAAATTAATTAGTTTTAATGTTGTTCTTTCGCTTTTGTGGAACGGTACTGCGTCCTTTTTTGCGTTCAAAACATTTGTAAATACATTTTTTATTTGTGAAACAGTTACAAGCAGTTCAGTAAAACTTGTAGTGTGTGTTTCTTAAAACCATTCTATAGAAACTACACGGTTAGAAACAAAGTACATAAATATAAAGAAGAAATATAAAAGAAGATCTGCATACTATAAAATATATTGCAAGAGTGAATTGTTGCAGAACAATAGTAGTTAATAAATTACTTCACAAACAGCTGAACAAAAATAGAGACTACGAAAAAATACCAATTAATTGTATTTCCTCGGAATAAACCAACTTATTGGAAGAAAACTATTTGAAAAAGATATTTAAGAAATAGGCTACAATGTGACAATATGTTTTAGAATTCACAAGGATATAAAGAAAAAATGGGTCTGCGTCGGACCAGTCGGTGGAAGTTATACTTCTTTGGCCATTTGTATACTTTCCTATAATTTTTGAAAAAAAATTTCCCAGCCGGGCATCGAACCAGGGATTCTAGCGTGGAAATCAAATTCGTTAACCACTCACCCACCGAGACTCTTGAGGTATCTCTTGTAGAGAAAAGGTATAAAAAGGCACTTTCCGGATTTTACTCCTAACGCGTGACGCGGTTTCTCGACCGACACTCCATCCCGATTACAAGGATTGCAAGGAAGTATAACTTCAACAATTGAAACCAAAATCAATAAAAAACATTGAATGTGACAAATTATATATTGGGAAAACTGGCAGAAAATTCAAATATAAGTTACATTTAAAGAACTTCTACTTAAAAAAGACTGTCTTTTATGCCAACAGAAGGAGATTTTTAAAATGTTTTGTAAAATTACGAATCGAAGTTTTACGACTTTTTACTGATATGCAAAATCAGTTTGAATGTCTTCGCTGCTAGAATTACAGTGTATTCAAATTGGTAAAGTTGCGAAAGCTGGTATGTAAATTGTTACTGTTATTAGGGTTATGGAAAAATTAGTTAGCCAAGATGTCTTATCTTGGCAAAGATCTTGTATTATAAAGCATTGATAAAAAGGGTTTGAATTTTTAGTCCGTATGTCGGTAAATGTTATGTTGTACAAATTTTGATATACGATATGGCTCTAATATTTGTGCTGGATCAGATCTGCTGTAGCCTACAATACTGAAAAACGGCTTTTTATTTCTGGAGAAATATTAAGTAGTAATAAGTATGTTGACAATTTATCTTCTCCAGATGCTGAATTGAAAATTGTTAACACCCTTCCATAAATTAATTGAAATAAAAAAAAACATAATTAATTAATGACGATATGAATAATGATTCTTTAACAAAGAAAATCACAAAGGCAGCCAAAAACCCGATATTTTGTTTATATACAAATTTATGTATGAAACCCCGCACGCCAACCCAGTTGGAACCTTCTATACACATAATCATATTATGTTTTCTTTATAATAAAGGAGTAGGATTAATAATAACACTAAAGGTAAAACGGAAAACAATGTTAAATGTTCAAATCAAATAATTTTTTATATTTTATAATAGCAGTTATAATAAGGTTAAAAGAACCAGCAAGGCTCAGGTCTACACTTTAATAACAACCTAACCTAAAATTTAGAAATACAAAGTTTGAAATTATCTGTTAATTGAAATATTACAGCAAACAGCTGTTATCTGTTTGTTATTTTATTCAATTGGTTGCTATGGTAATAAATGTAAATACATGTGTTGATTTATCAGTCTAGGCCTAACCTAAGAATTTTTTCCTACTAAATTTACAAATATTGAAATAAAAAAATGTTTTTATCGAAATGAATGTTACTCAGGAATAGAGTGGCTTTTTATTAGTAAAACTATTTTTTTCAATCGGTTCAGTAGTTTCAGAGATTACCCCTACATACATACAAACAAACAAACAAAATAACCTCTTTATAATATTAGTGTAGACGATAACCGTAAAACCTATAAAAAGTACAAATAAAATAATAGAATTTTTTTTAGAGTTTTGAGTTCTGATTTGTACAACAAACAAACAAACTGTTAATGGAGACATAGTGCATTTTTGTCTAATGCAAAATGCTCAGTTATTTATTTAAAAAGTATTATTTAATTTTTTATACAATTTAATTGTTACAATAACAAATTTAATTTTAGATGTTTAAAGTTCACATATATTTTCAATAAAAGTTGAATTTCTAATGTTTCTTTTTCTTGAAAAATTACTTTTGTGGCTTACGAGATTTTGTAACTTCACCATAGAAGTGGAGTTGTACCTAGATAGTTTATGACTAATCTTTAGTTATGTAGGCTTTTACTGGGCTTAAGCCACAGGAAGAAAGATATTTGGAAAAATAAAATGGTAATACTTTAAAATGAACTATTAGTAATATAATTCTCGATTTTTAATCTGTACTTATAAAAGCCAAATACCATTGACTCATCACAGTTTCTCCAAAACCACGAGGCCTACAAAAATGAAATTTGGCACAAACACTCTTTATAGGCTCTAGACGCGCACTAAGAAAGGGTTTCGAAAATTCGAAATTTGAGGGGAGTTTTGGGGGTCAAAGTTACTAAATCACGATTTATCAAAACCTACCGAAAGGATTGGAATGAAATTTCGTATGTAGCTTCCTCTAGGGCCATAGATGCTCTCTAAGAAAGGATTTTTTAAAATTCGAAATTTTAGGCGAGGTTTGGGGGTCAAATTTACTACAAAAAACCATCAAACGGATTGGAATGAAATTTGGTATGTAGCTTCCTCTAGGACCCTAGATACTCGCTAAGAAAGGGTTTACAAAAATTCAAAATTTTAGGGGGGTTTGGGGGTCAAAGTTACTAAAAAGAAACACCGAACGGATTGGAATGAAATTTATTATGTAGCTTCTTGTAGGGCCCTAGGTGCTCGCTAAGAAACAGTTTTTTTTTTTTAAATCTAAATTTTAGGGGAGGTTTGGGGGGGGTGTTCAAAGTTACTAAAAATCCCCATAAGAAATACATAGTGTAATTTATATTTATTGATATCATATATTTCTTGTTAATATACATTTAACTTTGATTTGTATATCCGTGCAAAGTCGGGTCGGGCCAGCTAGTATGATATAAGGCCAAAATAAAGCAGTAAGAATATACATTCTATTTTTTAAGCCATATGTATGCCTAAATTAACTGGACTGTTAATTATAACGTTGAATTTATAATGTAAACAATTGTATACGTCAGATACAAATCAGTTTGTGTACATTGCGATCCCTCTCGATACAGTTGCAAATGAAAACACGATGAATATTTCAGTACATTTAAATTTATAAATGACAGTTCCATTAGCAGACAGGCAGGCTCTAGTAAAGATTTGCATTGATTAAAGTCCCGAGGTTCTGTTTCCGTTCAATAACAATATTGGAAACGTTGAACGGAAATTGTCTAATGTTTGTAGGAAACATTAAAAACTCTCCACTACAGAGTGGGGTCAGTTTACATTTCAAATGGAACAAATTGTATCGGTCTCCTACTTTAATTTGTTATTATTGGAAGCATTAAAGTTTCCAATAGTTGACTAAATAATATACTGTACTATACATTACTACGAGAGGCCATTGCGCGCTATGCACGATCTTCTATAATATTTATATTTATTAAAAATTCTATATTCTAACGGTTCTATTACGAACTCTAAATTGGATATTTTACCTCCAAAATATTGTAGTAAAATTTTGCAAAATAGCAGAAAGCAGAAGAACAGATAAGTAGTCATATCCTGTCAGCTTTAAAACTCATCAACCACGGTTTGCTTCACTTCCACCTTCGTATCACAAAATTGTTGGTATGCTTTATTTATTTTAAGTAATATGTTTAGAATTAGCTAGATCACTTGAGGTTTCTTTTATTATACAGGGTGATTTAAACTTTAGGAGTTTATTCTACATATAATAAACGGTACCAGGAACTGGCACATAGTTTTTCAAAAACATATTTAAATTATCAAACAGATTCACAGTGACTTGTAGGGTGGTGTAGGAGAGGTGATTTTTTATTAAATTAGGAGATTAACTAATAAATATTATTATTATTATCTAAAGAGAAAACTATTCGAACGATTTCGAACAAATTTGCACCAGACACGTCAATTAAGCCTGTATAGATGCACGAAAAAAGGTTTTGAAAAAAATTGAAAAACAATCCCCTTTATGGCCAAAAAACCCCAAAAATCAGTTATCATTATTATTATTAGCCAAACGAGAATTTTTAGAAAGGTGTGGTTTTTTGCATATGGTAGGGTACGTTAAAGACTACAAATAAGCCAAATTTTATCAAAATCGTTAGAGCCGTTTTTTATAAAAAAACAATAACTGATTTTTTGGGGGTTGTTTTTCAAAATTGTTCAAAACCGTTTTTCGTGCATCTATGCAGGTCTACTTGATACGTCTGGTGCAAATTTGATTGAAATCGATCGAATAGTTTTCGCTCTAGCTTTGTATACATACAGACATACATACATACATACAGACATACAGTCAGACATTTTGTAAAGACCACTTTTTCGGACTCGGGGGGTCCCTAAACGGATATTTCCCCAACAATCTAAACATCGATTTTTTTGCGACATTATACTTTCTCTATACTATAGTATTTATAGTGAGAAAGTAAAAGTAAAGAAAACAAATTATATAAACATAGGTCCAAAAACGCTTCTTTTTCCAGATATCTGCCATTCTTTTACAAAATAATTCATATCCAGAGAAATATTTGACTGATTGAGTTCAACCTTGGCATGAAGTTTAACCTAACATTGATCTATATCAAGAAAAATAAGCGATTATATCCAATCATGCGTTTTAAAATGGCGGCTGTTTGAAAATTGCAAACGTAATTACTCAAAAACCGTACATTAACAAAAAAATGTCATGACACCTTTTTTTGTAGCCCTTTTGATTCCTTATCGGATGGTGTAACTTTCAAAACAATCGGATGAAGGATAATAGTTTATTAATGTGTAATAATTGGTTTGTTCAACCCGGCATTCTATACCAACACAGTAAACACTACAATATTATATGTACAAATGTTGTTATTATCTTTACTTAGCTATTATAATGCATTCGATTATTTTGGCAGTTACGACATCCGATAAGGAATCAATATGGCTAAGAAAAAGGTGCCTTGACAGTTTTTGTTAAAATATATGGTTTTTGAGTAATTTAGGTTTGAAATTTTCTAACAGAGTCCATTTCTAAACGCATGATTGGATATAATCGCTTATTTTTCTTGAGATAGATCATTGTTAGGTTAACTTCATGCTAAGTTTGAACTCAATCAGTCAAATATTTCTCTAGGCATGAATTATTTTGTAAAAAAAAAAAACACTATAGCGGACATCTGGAAAACGATGCGTTTTCAGACCTATGTTTATATAACTTTTTTTCTTTAATTTTACATGTAGAATGAGCTCCAGAAATTTTCTAAATATCTTCGTGAATCATCCTGTATCTTGGATCTTTGTATCTCACCCCAAAATGGGAATTTTGTTGGGGTTGCTAATGAAAAATGGCAAACAATTTAATGAAGACATATCAACTACGGAATTATAAATAAGTTCTAGAAATATGCCTGAAAATCTGTTAACAATTATTAACAGTTTGTTAAAATTCCCTTATACAATTATGTATTTCATAACGTCTTAGCATAAACACGCCCGTGATCATTTTAAATAACACAACACGACAAATAAGCCTGTTTCTCAAAGCGGGTATTTTAATTTCTAAAACAATTTGTGTGCGGAATACCTGCCTTTTGGGTACTGGAGCTAAACTGTTAATAATAATTAAAAACATCAACTGAAACAAACAGCAAACAAGTCCACAATCAATTGCTCATACTATTATTCAAAAAATTTGGTACTCAAAGATCTACCGAAACCACAGCATCAGTATCTTTTTCGTATTAAAATGGGGAAAAGAGTAATTTATTTACAGGTTTTTTACAAAAACCTTCCACATTTATTTTAAAAATTCAAATAATTTACACAGGTTATGGTCCTGAAAATGTTTACTAAGCAAGAGGAATACATTTTGAAATATTAAAAAGTACCCACTCTAACTCAAACTCATAAAACTGGCCTATAGTTTGGTGCTAACTATTTGTAAAACTATACTGAAATCGGCCCAACAGTGCAGTCAAACATGTTTCATACAGACATTGCTATTTAAATTTTTGAATTTTAAGTAAACGCTATAGTTAAATAACAAATTATTTTAAAAGTAATTAATACACTGCCAGTCAAAATGATTTACAATTTTTACTTTCTCACTATACTATAGTGCAGAGAAAGTATAGTTATCGCAAAAAAATCTAAGTTGAGATTTTTGTGGAAATATCCGTTTTTTGACCCCGTGAGTCCAAAAAAGTGTTTTTTACAAAATGTCTGTCTGTATGTATACAAAGCTAGAGCGAAAACTATTAGATTGATTTCCTCCAACAAATTTGCACCAGACATGTGATATAGGCCTGTATAGATGCTGGAAAAACGGGTTTGAAATTTTTTGAAAAACAACCCCCTTTTTGGCAAAAAATCAGTTATTATTTTTTTATAAAAAAACGGCTCTAACGATTTTGATAAAATTTGGCTTATTTGTAGCCTTTAATGTACCCTAAAATATGAAAAAAACCGCATCTGTATAAAAATTCTCGTTTAGCTAATAATAATAATAATAACAGATTTTTGGGGTTTTTTGGCCATAAAGGGGGTTGTTTTTCAAAATTTTTCAAAACCTTTTTTCGTGCATCTATGCAGGCTTAATTGACGTGTTCGGTGCAAATTCGATCGAAATCGATCGAATAGTTTTCTCTCTAGATAATAATAATAATATTTATTAGTTAATCTCCTATTTTAATAAATCACCTCTCCTACCCCACCTATAATTATGAAGTCACAATAAATCCGTTTAATAATTTAAATGTGTTTGTGAGAAAGTATGTGCCAGTTCCTGGTACCGTTTATTTTTCATAAATTGTTAATTTTAAACGGGACTGTATAGCATATTACAGAAACATCCTTAATTTGAAAAGTAAAATGTATAAATACATTTTCTAAAATATTGACCTGTTAATAAAGTGATGACCCATAATGTGATATTATTGCAATTAGATGTGGCACTTACAGTATATCTGGTCCTAATCTAAAAGTATCATACAAGCTTAAAAGTAAATTGCATTACTGTATCGCTGATAAAATTAAAAAGACTATAGAGTTAATTATAGTTTCGTTATTGTAGCACGTGCATCACTGAAGATGACGATATTGTCGTTGAAACGAGTTTGCGTGATAAACGTACCAGTTGTGAGATTCTGTGTTCAAGTTTTATTCTATCAAGTTTATGTTTTCTGTTTAGTTTATATTTGTGTTAGCTTTAATACTTTCTTTCCCTTATACGTAGTAGCCTATATGGAGAAAGTATTTTTTTCGTCCAAATTTTCGAGTTTGAAGTGGAATTATCTGTTTTGGTGCTCCCTGAACCCCAAAAAATTGTTTAGTGGAATTATCTGTTTTGGTGCTCCCTGAACCCCAAAAAATTGTTTAGTGGAATTATCTGTGTTGGTGCTTCCTGAACCCAAAAATATTTTTAGTGGAATTATTTATTTTGGTGCTCCCTTAACCCAAAATGTGTTTTTTTTGTGATGTCTGTTCGTGTGTCTGTTAGGACGTATACAGAGCTGGAGACCATACCAACGGTCCGATTTTGATGAAATTTGGTACGTAGGTGTAGTTCTTAAATATCGCCAGGTGTGTTTTTTTCATTTTTTTAAATTTTTTATTTTTAAGGGGTTTTACCCCTCCAAAAATGGCCAAAAACGAGAAAATCTAAATTTCTTAAAAAAAGACACTTAACATTTTCATAAAATTTTGCATATTTGTAAGCCCTTAATGTACCCTACCGCATCTTAAGAAACCGCATCTTTCTACAAATTCTCGTTTAGGTAATAATAATAATAATAACAGATTTTGGGGGGTTTTGGGAATTTATTGAAGTGTAAACTTTTATAGGCGCACCTCGGCGCTATGTTTGCTGGCGGATGAATCGGATTTTACCGTCACGCATTTTCTGAAACGCTCTATTGTGAAACGCTCTATTCCATCAGTTTTTGGTCTTGCAGAGATTCGAACCATCAGAGTCCATCATCATAGACTAGCGTTTTAGCAGGTTAGGCCACGAACGCATTGCTAGTTTAGTATATTTCAGTTGGGTATATAAGTGTAACAGATTATCCTACACCATATGCTTAACCCGTTAACGTTAACACAATGTATAGTGTAATTGGTAATACCTCTGAAATGGACATTGTGCTTCGTCATTTCGTAAGTTATGTTAACAAGTTTGCATTTCTCACGTGTGGTCTTAAGCACTCAATTAACATTTTAACATTTTTTAATTGACATTTAACATTTTTAAATATTATTGACATTTAACATACAATTTTTTTTTAAACATTTTGTATAATGCAAATATCCGAACAATCAATTGTAACGATGTGCACAATGTACATTTTTAGAAACTAACGTCAAAACCATAAGAAGATAATTTAATCTTAATCTATGTTCTATTGTTTTATATTAAACCATTCTCGAAAATCCCTCTACTGTACTATCAGCAGAATAACTAAATAAGTTGTTTTAAATCAAATATTGGAACGAATAAAATAAATGTGCAATCATTTTGGAGTCCTTGTTTCCTATTCACTAGGTATAATTAAAATCATACTTTTCCCAGAAAAGTATCTGTCTTTGGTAATTTAATTAAATAATTGCACTTTTAAATACTACTAGTTTAATTACCAAATTATGTGTAATCGTCTCTAATCCTTTGCTGAGGTTAAGAATTCGTTTTGTTCAAAATTGCGAAGAACTTAAAGTATAATTTTCACAAGATTTTGTTTTGAATTGTTAATGGTAATCAGCTGTTTTATTATTAGCCTATTACAATCCCTATCCCTTATACAACTATCACAGATCCTAACCTAGAAGTTGTAAACATAACCGTAAAGTATTTCGCATAGTTAAGTACATTTTAGTTGACGTATTAAAGCCGATGGTCGTAATCAGCTGTTTTATGTTTGAATCTGGAATTTATTGTTCACAGCTGTTTCTTTGGGTGCTCAATGAAGGAAACGTGTAGCTTTAAAACGTTACCTAATTTTCATTTCAATGTCATTTAAATTGAATAATAAAACTTAAATAATTATTTACTTCATACACGATCGAATACACACCATATATATATATATATATTTATTTATTCAGAGCATCTTTGCGTTGAGGAATTCTTTTCGACCAAATTTAAACTTCAAAGGCTGTATAGTTTTAGTAGAGAACTGTAATGTGATGTTTCAAATGACCACTTTTTAATTTAAGAAACTTAGTTTGAGCAAGGTTGCGGAGAAAATTTTCAAATGAACCGTACAAATTATATACTGTTATATTATTAGTGATACGTAATGTAATATTATTGTATTAGCCTCTTTATTATTAAGCAAAAACATATTATAACTGTCCTTAGAAACACATTATTAAAAACAATATATTAGCCTAACTCGTATAACAGCCAGTTTACATGAGTCCACATGTGAGCAGGACATGCGCATGGCCGTGTACAATAACTACAATTTTAAAGTCATATGTTACGTTATTGATCAGGTGTCAACAATAAACAGTTGATTTCGAACATAATATGCAGTGATTACATATAAATAAGACAAAAAAAAAATCATATGTTAAAAAATTCATACAAGGGATGCAGGTATAAAGTATTTGCGCCATCGGCCGCTAGGGTTCGACGGTCACGGTCACATGACAGTCGGACTTCTCTGTCTCTCCTCCTCTTTCCATTCTTGTTCCACACTCGACCGGCAAAACGCGCCCTGAGAGCTCCTAGCGACCGATGACGGAAACTCACGTTTATACCTACTTTCCTGGTCTGAAGCCTACGCATTTAAACTGTACGTCTTATGAAGTCAATGTCATCTGCAATACTTTAACAAAACCTAGCCTAGATTATACTTTAGGGTTATGTTTCCAACTTCAGTCAAAGCAAACTTCAATTAATATCTGGATGTTGTTAGTTTTTGTATTCGAGTTTTAGAAGTAATGTATGCTACAACAAGCTATACAGTCGGCTTTAAAGTTAGAGATCGTTGAAAATTTATGTATTTTTAAAATAATTTTGTTTTGTTTACTTCATTCTTGACAGCCTAAAACTCAGCTTAGGCCTACAAACATAAAAATGTATTTTAAACTATCACTATATAGGGGCTATTGGTCTGAATTATTGCTATTTTAATAGAATCGTAAAAGTTTGAATTTCTGTTAATTTACAAATATAGACCTACTGTCGATGAAAACTGGAGTGAATTTTAATATTAACAATAATATAGTTTTTCCTAATGACAGTATTTAAAATATTTGCTGTTAAAATCGTTGGTTTAAGTAGGCCTGTGATTGAATTGCACGATGTTTTGTTTTGTTTTCAAAATGTATCTCTGGCCATTGAGTACAATATTGTTACAAACTGTCAGTTATAATCTGTCAGTTGTAGCTCATATATCACTGAGGATGACGACTTTGTCGTTGAAACGCGTTTGATAATTAAACGTATATGAGTGAGAACAGTGTTATTTTTATATTTTTTTTAAATAGGAATAAATACTGTTACACATAGTTTGCTGTTCGTAGACCTTAGTAGTTTCTTCCGAAGAACTTGATAAAAACGAATGCTCGAATATTCTAAGCGAAATTTCGGTAATCATTTTAATTCATTCCCGCTAAATAAGACGAATAAATCGAACAATACAGCCATGCGTTTGAGCTTTACTCTTTTGTTTAGCGTGAAGTATTGGACGATTTAAGGGCCAAACTTCTTGTAAATAATTGTAGACTCGGTAAGTTTACCATGTTGAAAACCCCTAAAAGCCTGGTTGTATATAATTTGTACGCTTAAGTAGTTTCTTCTGAAGATCTAAGTAAAACGATTTATAAAAATATAAATTTTCATCGATTTCTAACCTCAAAACATAATATCGAATTCATTAGTTCTATAACAGTATGCAAATACCTATACATGTTCAATGTGAGTAGGCACATTAAATTTCATATTTTTTTATGAATAAAAATGTATCACTCTATAGTATCAACTCCTATAAAAGCGAGTGTACGAGCGAACGTACGTATAATGTAACATCTGATTTCACCCACAATCTGTAAACCGAGTGTAGATTATAGTTTGAGGTTATGTTTACAACTTCAATCGTTACAATTTCTTGTAAACTTTATAATTGTACATATTTACCGAGTTTAAAATCCCCACATCATAGTTAGTTAGGCCTAGATAAAGTCTGTTGTTTTCAAATACAGTAAAATTGTTTTAACTAAGTTTTTACCTGGTGTTAATTTAATTAATCTGCCCGTAATTTTTTACGGGGGCTTACTAGTTTTATTAAACAATAAATTAATTATTAAACTATTTGCAGGATTAACCCATAGGTTGGGTTTGTACCAAGATGTCTGACGATTTTGTCGCCACTTGGGTTATTCTAAGAAGCATAACATTTAAAAGATTGTTCCGCGATTTAAAATACTACTGGTTAATTATTAAAATAGCACTAAACAAAATTGAAAACATACTTAAATAGAGGAAATAACAATTCGACCACGCAGTTGAACCGCTGCCGTGAGCTGAGCAAATTCCCAAGTTTATAGGCCTATGTTTTAGGGTTTCAACCAACAATTTGGGAAATAGTTCTATTCACGTCGGTGCTGAATAGCTGCAAAATGGTTTGCACGCCATTCCGCATATTAAGAGTATCTTCAATACACAAAGCATTGCGTGCTTCGCACGCCATTCCACATATTTGGATTATCTTCAATACACAATGCATTGCGTGATTCGCACGCCAACCCGACGGTAGAATCCACCACATGGCTTTGAAGCGGGTACTTCTATGGTATTTTACGATTTGTTCGATTTTGGGAGAACCAAGCGAGTTATAAGGTCGCGTAAAAAATGTGCAAAATAACATCCTACATTTATATTTGTAGAGAAAACTCAAAAACAAATTCATTCTCTTAGGAAAATCTCAAAAAATAGTTACTTCCGGTCAAAAACGGTGCTTCCGATTGTTGGATTTTTTTGGCTAACAAACTCGTCTGAGCGACGTAGACAACCAACATGTGCACCAAATTTGAACCAAATCGGACGAAAAATGCGGCCGCTAGAGTGCTACCACTTATATACATATATATGTATGATTTTTAATGACACCCCAAAATGTGTTCTGAGGACCATGATCGTTGCTCATTTGCTACTCCCGACCTGTGGTCTTACCATAAGGGCCACTGCAATAGCTCATTTTGCATATGGAAATTCGCTAATAACGCTGAATGATCGACGTACGAGCATTGCAATTTTCGCCGTAATAAATCAATCATTAAGTTTGTATAATCATTTTAATTAAATCATCAATTGTTAATAAAAACGTCTGCTTAATTAACATACTAATGCGGAAATTACGTCACGCATTATTGAAAAAATAATGACAGCTTAACTTTCACTAATTAAGATTGAATTAGTCCATCGCAGAGGGCGGCACGCTTTAACGCAGGTGTTGGCGTTGTAAAGCAGGTGATTAAGCAGGTGACTTCCTCTGGCCATCTCAGACAACAGCTGTCCCACCACCTGTCTATTTAAATCTCCTATCTGTTCGCATCAGTTCTGTGTCGTATGTCTTGATTAATTGGAGACGGCCGTCGGGAAGATTATTTTGCAAAAAGATTGCGTGTTTTACAGGTTACATTTATGCAACGTGGTTTTCTTTTTCGTTATTACATTGACGGTGGTAAAGACAGTTATGACTTAAGTTTAAAACAAGAACAGTTCGTAAATGTTTGTCTAAATTTTGACCCGCGTGTGTCGTTTCTCTATAAATCTCTTTTTAATCTATATTTTTAATTACAATAAGTAATCCTAAAGTATATTTTTAATATACAGGGTGTCCCCGAACTCTCTGGACCCCTTTTGTGGATATGTTCCTGGAATCCAGACAGACATATTTCACAATATAAACATGGGTCTACGATGCTTATTTTTTCGACTGTCTGTCTGTAAGTGTTTTTTACAAAATACCTAATATTTTTGGAAGTAGAAAAGATATTGAGCTCAAACTTTGTATACCTATTTGTTGCGTAACTTTTTATCACTGTACGAAAAAATAGAGCATTATTTTAAATATTTTCAAAACGGCGGCCGTTTATAATTTGTAATGTCAAATATCTCAAAAAACCACTAACATTACGTAAAATTTCAAGAGATAAAAAAGTTTGCTTTTGTAATGACAAACACAATGATTTTTTATTTTATAGAATGGGACCCACTGCCATGATACAAATTTCGTCGCTAAAATATTTAATTTAAGAAATGCTACTCCCACTTACGATTCTTAAAATTGTTCAACACCACTCGTGGGAATGCATCGAATTCATTGGGCGTAGTCAACCTTGATAATGTTTAACTTATGCTATTATTACCTTAGTAATAACTTCGATCGCGACTTTAATACAGGTTTAAGCAATTACTTTTTTACTAATGACGGTAAAATATTTTAAATGTTCACCATAATATGTTTGCACCAGTCATTTTTTTCATAAACCCGTAATAAGTAGGCCTAATAGTCAATCGATAGCGATAACTATTTTATACGACAATGTTATTTGTTTAGGGAAATAATTATTAATTATTTATTAATTAATGATTTTTAATAAAGCAGACCCTACTAAATAAATCTAAACTAAAATATGTTTTATATATTTCTGAATTTTTAACTATCAATTAATTTTTCATGCACTTACAATACTTGAAGTGATTTAGTAAAGAATTATTTTTTGTAATTAATATATTGAAATATTATTGTTATTCCGGCACCTTAAGGCTCTGCTCCAGTAAAAGAGGAAGCAACCGGCCACTATGGCATGTATAACCCCCCCCCCCCCATCGCTAAACAGTAGAGTTTCTTTCAGCTGACCGCTTTAACATTTCCTCATTTAAAACCATTTTATAAATCCATATTTTGTAATTGAGTGCTGAAAAAAATAAAAATTCTGTACAAAATTGCGGATCTGGCTTGCGATTCAATTGTATTTATTAATTTTTATTGTGTAAGGGAAAATCGTCAAACTTGGTACTTAAATAATGCCAATTACGAGAGAAATGAACGGGATTTTTTTTAATGTGAGACGCCAAACGGACGCGTATTGTGACTGCGAAATAAATGGTTTTAAATTTAACATTGCTTTTACTGGATACAAATTCAAGATGGGCGCAACTACAGCAGACATTTTATGGATTAAATAATATGATCTTACTAATTTTGATTTTCTATGTACTGTAGTTTTTTAAACCAAGAAAACAGTATACAGGGTGACAATTAAGTCTTGAAACGGTTTAATATTTCGTATATAAGGAAAATTTGAAGGTAGATGTGATTGAGGTACGCACTCTATGTAAAAATACTATTATATTAAGATTTCAAAAAATTTATCCGCTATCTTGTATCCGCCATTTTGAATGCAACTATATTTTTTTTAAATAGGAAGGTGGTCATGTGATTCGTCATTCCGATGTAGAATTAAAAGAAAACCAACGATGAAATTTGCACATCCATATCTTTAACCGTTTAAAAATGGCGGCCAAAAAACAACGAAATCGTGATTTCCGATTTGCTCCATTTTGCTGATCTATATTTTTTTAAATACTAATAGTTACACTTTTTGGATTTAGAATTAAATAATCTTTCAAACGATGTGCCACACAACGACGTTTGGGAGTATTTAAAATGTTTGAGTTACAGCCATTTTGATTTTTTCATAATTTCGAGTGGTTCAACCACAATTACATCTACCTTCAAATTTTCCTTATATACGAAATATTAAACCGTTTCAAGACTTAATTGTCACCTTGTATAGATGAACTGTAAATTCTTATACTGATTTAGAACTGAACTTTCGGGGTTTCAAATACTCAAATTTTCTTAAGTGCTAACCCACATTATTATTGAAATTTTTTTTAATTTTTATGATATTCGTTTCGCTCAGTAATAACTTTGCCACCATAATTTCAGAAACGCACTTTTTTGGAGATACTGTAGTGGGTTCCGCTCCATTCCATACCTTATAATTTTGCGTTGGTTTGCAAAACATCACATATTTTAACGTACTGATATAGTTTTAACGAACCAGCTTGTTATTACGCTCAGACAGACTTTGACAAACTCGAGATTGACATATTTATGGAAGTGTAAAGTGAAATACGACATTTGATATAAAAACTATCTACAACATCTGACACCTGACACGTGAACTAAACAACATATGACGAATGCTGGTGTTTGATTCCAGATGGCAATCGGCTTTCAAAAGTTGTGTGTCTTCAAAACAATAGTTGACTTTCAATGAAACCCGAAATAGAGAGGTTTTTATTGTTCTGTTTGTTGGATACGTTCTGTCGGTTGATTAGACTTCGTATGTACAATATGCCAGAATGCGCCAAATAAACAGTGTCGAAATAGTAATAGTTTTAAATGTTTTATATAGATAAACTAGCTGTCCGATCCGGCTTTGCACGGATAGATAAATTAAAGTTAAATGTATATTAAAAAATAATATATCATATCAATAAATATATTACACTATGTATTTCTTATGGGGATTTTTAGTAACTTTGATCCCCCAAACCTCCCCTAAAATTTAGAATTTTTTGAAAACCTTTCTTATCGAGCACATTTAGCCCCAGGGGAAGCTACATACTAAATTTCATTCCAATCCGTTCGATGGTTTTGGAGAAATTGTGATTTAGTAACTTTGAACCCCCCTAAATCCCCTATAAAATTTCGAATTTTTTCAAACCCTTTCTTATCAGCACCTTAGGAGGAAGACGCCAAATTTAATTCCAATCCGTTCAGTAGATTTGAAGAAATCGTGATTTATTATCTTTGATCCCCCCCCCTAAAATTTCTAATTTTTTCAAACCCTTTCTTAGTGAGAACCTATGGCCCTAGAGGAAGGTACATACCAATTTTCATTTCAATCCGTTTGCTAGTTTTTGAGAAATCGTGATGAGTGAGTGAGTGAGTGGTATTTCGCTTTTATATTTATACTTATAAAAGCCAAATACCATTGACTCATTGACTCATCACAGTTTCTTCAAAACCACGAGGCCTACAAACATGAAATTTGGCACTAATACTCTTTATAGGGTCTAGACGCGCACTATGAAAGGGTTTCCGAAAATTCGAAATTTTAGGGTGGGTTTTGGGGGGTCAAAGTTACTAAATCACGTGTTCTCAAAACCTACCAAAAGGATTGGAATGAAATTTGGTATGTAGCTTCCTCTAGGGCCGAAGGTGCTCGCTAAGAAAGGTTTTCAAAAACTTCGTATTTTTAGGGAGGGTTCTGGGGTATCAAAGTTTCTAAAAATCCCCATATTTAACTATGATTTGTCCCTCCGTGCGAAGCCGGGTAGGACCAGCTAGTATATAGATACAGTAAAACTAAGCGGAAACTATAGTTTTTAACACAGAGGTGTTCTATATGCCCATTATTAAGTTTTAAGCAATTCTCATGGTGCTGTTGAAAATATTCGAACATGTTTGTGAAAAGGGGTTGTTGCTGCTTCTATCTCATCTACTTAATTCTTTACGAAGCTCCGCAATGATGGCTCCTTTCGCAAGATGCTTTTCTTCGTCATTCCCTACTCATAAGCATCAGGTAAGAAAGGTCGTAGAAACGGTATTTGTTTGAAAAGTTAGTTCCTCTCGAAGACAGGAGGTTGCCAAATTTTCTTTGAAGTAAAGCAACAACTGTGGCTACAGCTGTGCGATAGTGACGCCATTTTGCTGGAACCATTGGGAACCAAAAACCAGATTGCCACTACTAAACAAGTTCTTCAGATATCTTGCAAAAGGTTTAAGGATTTTCTCTCTGTACCTAGTTTACAGTAACATCAGTCCCGTTAACGTCAACGAAATACTGATCCAGCAGTCTATGCATCTCCCTAAAAGAGTGCTCACCATGTTGAGGTTTCTCTACGGCATCGTCAAGATGTTGAAATCCAAGAAAACACGTTGTTTACTTGTTTTTGAAACCGTTTGGGTGTACATGACTTTTATCTGAAAATAATACATACTAGCTGACCCGTGCGAATATTTCGCAAGTTCGGAGTAGGCCTACATTTACCTGATTTAACACGTTGATTTAATTCAGTTAATTAAGTTTATTTATTTACATTGGTTTATAAATAACAGTTTCCCTATACAATCTTACAGTGTAAACAATCTAACTAACAGCTGTCATGCTAGTTAAACAGATGGTTAGTAGATGGCGCCTTTCATTAGGAACATACAGAGTAAAATATAAAAGTTTTTTAAATCAATTTTTGTTATTAAAACATGAATTTTAAGCTGTTTGTATATTTTTCCCGTGTAGTGGTTAAGGAAAGCTTTAAAATGATGCCTTATTCATGTAATTTGATGATGTATTAAGGAAGTTATGGCGTACCGACAAAAAAATGGTCTTGAGAAATATTATATGCGATTGTAAGAACGCAGGGTTTGCATTACTAACATTTCTTGTCCCTTCGTTTAAAGGTTGACCAGTTTGTAATCTACTTTGGAATCCTACCAAGGTATTTAAACAATATTCTCATTGGCATACCTTGAGAATACTGATACGGTAATATTACTGATGTTCGTTTTCAAAGTAGCCCTTTGAAGGATTCTTTTTGTTGACTGCAGGAATAGCTGAAGAGGTCTACCTTGGTTCCCGTTCGTAGTGACACTTTTTGGACGGCCTACACCCTTTTTGCTGAGTCAACATACTACCCGTACGACGAAACGTGCCGATAACATTTATCATTACTTGGCAGCTGTTTGTAAAATCGTTCTTGAAACTCTACAGCAGTTCGTTTTCAAATATTTCACTAGAACGAGTTGTTCCATATAAACGAAATTAATACTCTACTTTAAAAACTTTCTCTGGAGTGATAAGATCTATTAAAGTGTTAAATCACCAATACAAGAAAGTAATAATTAGCAAAATAGTCTGGCAACAATCAACAATTTAATCAGCTGACCTAAAAACGAATTAGTTTTTTTATTGGCAGTACTGTTTATTTTGTCGCATACTGTACTATATCTATTAAAATAATCCGCCCTTATAGTAGCCTACACACCAAGTCAAATCTATTTAAGTTACTCGTTGATTTGGTCCATAAATTGTCATAATTTGTTACGATGAATTTTCAGGCAGTATATTGTTTATTATTGGTGTATTGCATTATTAAATGAAGACATACAAACATTTTAATATTTGACAGATTTCATCTGACAAGTAAATTTCTTTACTGCCTTTATATATTTTTTAAGTTATCACATATTAATTGCACACAAATTTTGATGTGAAATCATATGTAAGGAATTACCTAAAACGTAGAACAAATTAATATCCTCCTTTAAGGAAAATTGCATTACCTTATAGAGGTCATCCTGACTAAAACTTCAAACAAACTTTTTTTAAGAAAACAGGTTTCATAAAAAACCTGAAACTGATATATAAATAAGATGATTAATTAACTAACGTCGACAAAATGGCAGTTTAAGTACTCAGGTCATATGAAAAAACGTTTAAGTAAAATCGTAAACGGATCGTAAACAATAAATTGGACGTTTTTTTAGTTTGATCATTATTGTAACTCGTGCAATTAAATTACTGAAGATGACGCATCCTTGGTGAAACGCGATGAGTAACTAACGTATTTGTTGTGGGAATCTGTGTTCAAGTTTTTACTCTATCATGTATATCATCTCATAATTAAAACTCGATAAGTATGTTAAATATTATTACAAAACCAGTATATAAGAAACATTGACAAGTGGACTACAACAAAAAATGTCTATCTATTACGGTTTTCATACAATAAGAGTTTTAATTAGACTGTAATAATAAAAGGGTAAGTAAAAGGGGGGTTGTTGTATGATTGTTGAGGGTAAGTATATCTTGATGTAGGCTTGGATGTGGCCTTGTCGTGGGCGGGCGTTTAAATACTGCAGGGTAAACAGAAAGTGAGGTTAAGTATTCGGTGAAGGAGTTGCCTTGTAGGGCTTGGAAGGTAGTAGTGTGGTAAGTTTTGAGTAGCGTCTCGGACGATTTGAATCTAGGGCCTGAAAATTGCCGATCTGCGTAGAGATAATCACCGGGGTCCAATCCCCTTTATTTCCCCAGGGAGAGATGATCGCTAGTAGTGCAGGCCTGCCTTATTATCGCCCCGTGAGGTGTCGGATACACTACTAGATTGCCGGGCTCCTGCACTTTTATCTCCCCGAGGGGATCGCGTTTCTACGGAGTCGATCGGCAAGTGATGATGCCATAGAAGACGGCAGAGCGATCGTAATTGAATTAAAACCGTTTCAGAATTTAAATTGGAAAGCCGTACATTCTCTTCTCCTGGTCAGTTAATGTGGAGTGGTTCTTGTGTAGTGAAGCATTGGTAGTAGAGATGTTGATGATGAGAGAGCTGGCAGCGGACTGTGTCTGGGCCAGAGGCCGAGGTACTTTGCCTATTTATACATATTTCCAACCGCAGTTTGAGGCCCTTTTTAGACCGAGTTTATGCCGGTGCGGACGTGGGTCGTGAAACACATTTTAGTATTGAATTAAATGGAACCTTTTCAAATGGAACAAGTTGTACAAAAAATGCGGGTCCGGAAGTAACCCGCACATGTCAAAAACCTATGTG
>JAGFPH010001401.1:20418-33467 GCA_018207615.1 Philaenus spumarius
GCAAGTACAACTTCAAGATTTATAGAAAACCTACCCAGACTGATCACACCATCCATGTAACATAGAACCACCCTTAAGCCTACCAACTCGCAGCCTACAATAGCTTCATCCATAGAGCTTTTACGTACCCATCAAACAGGCAGACTTCAATAAAAAAATCAAGATCATAAATCAAATAGCCACTGCTAATGGTTACTAAACCTTCATCGTATTTTAAAAAAAGAAGAAATTAGGTTACAACAAATCCGTCCAACTAACTGAAAGAAAGACAAATTCATTACAGTTGAATATAACCACCACCTAGGTCATTAAATAAAAAACATTTAAAAAAAAACATGGATACAGAATAGCTTACCGTAAATCTAACATCCTCAAACAAGGTCTCTAAAAGACAAATCCAAGACCCTTACACTCGGAGCGGTATATACTAAATGTCTTGCAACAAATGTCATAAAATATACGTAGATCAGACAGGAAGGGCATTTAAAACTCGGTACAAAGAACTCTACCTCACAATAACACCCATAAAACCAACTCAGCTTATGCCGAACACTTAATAAACACCAACCATACTTAAATAAAATTAACATTGAGAATCTATAGGCCTACTTATAAAAGCCAAATACCATTGACTCATCGCAGTTTCTCCAAAACCACGAGGCCTAAAAACATGACATTTGGCACTAATACTCTTTATAGGCTCTAGACGCGCAATAAGAAAGGGTTTCCGAAAATTCGAAATTTTAGGGGGGGTTTTGGGAGGTCAAAGTTACTAAATCACGATTTCTCAAAACCTACCGAATGGATTGGAATGAAATTTGATATGTAGCTTCCTCTAGGGCCATAGATGATCGCTAAGGAAGGGTTTTAAAAAATTCGAAATTCGGGGGGTTGGGGGGGGGGGGTCAAAGTTACAAAATCACGATTTCTCTAAAACCATCGAACGGATTGGAATGAAATTTGGTATGTAGCTTTCCCTAGGGCCATAGGTGCTCGCTAAGAAAGTATTTAAACAAATTCGAAATTTTAGAGGAGGTTTGGGGGTCAAAGTTACTTAAAAAAACCATCGAACGGATTGGAATGAAATTTTGTATGTAGCTTCCTCTAGGGCCCTAGGTGCTCGCTAAGAAAGGGTCTTAAAATAATCTAAATTTTAGGGGAGGTTTGGGCGGGTCAAAGTTACTAAAAATCCCCATAAGAAATACATAGTGTAATATATTTATTGATATAATATATTTTTTGTTAATATACATTTAACTTTGATTTGTCTATCCGTGCAAAGCCGGGTCGGGCCAGCTTGTAACTTATACATTCTACACACAATAAATAAATGAATATCCTGGAGGAATATTCCAATAACAAACAATGGAAATAGGACCCAGACTCAATTTTAAATGGCAAACAACATTTTGCTGCTTCCAACTGTATCTATGATACTATTTATACAATAGAACATCAATGACCATCTAAAGGAGACAAAGGTTAATCAGGACTATCTTCGACCAATACCGGCAGAGCAACCAGATACATAGTATTAGTAAAACTGGAAGGATGTGGCCATATCAAGGGACTAATTTATATCATAGAACTACAAAATAAAAAATCGGCAATTGTGTATGTGTTTTCGTGTGTTTGTTTATGCCCGTGTAGTGAACGTGTTTTTGCTATAAGTGTGCTATTCCTTATGATGCCTTCTGTTGAAGCGAAACGGCTGTAGAAGAAAAGAAAACCTAAACTACTTTTGACAAGGTATGCTAAAACCAATTTAAATTCAGTAGTTCGAAAGACAAATATGGAAACAAAAACTAGTTTTAGTTTCAAAAGTTTAAACCATCGATTTACACACACATTGTGTGTGTTTTTTTTATACTATAAATAAATCTTAATTAAAAGAAATTAAGGAGGACATTTCCGGAGCCCATAAGTCATAATTTTACGTATTTCTTTTTAACGCAAATTTCAGAAAAAATTATATTGTTTACAGTAATAAAAGTGTGCATATTATGACAACTAAATAAATTCATCTATTTCCAACGAACTGATAGGTCGTCAAAGCTTTTGTTAAACTGATACCGGATGATTTGTGTTGTGTTATTTTCAAAATGGATTTATTATATCAGTTCCGTAACATTGGTGCTTTAAAGGGAATTGTGTTCCAGGAAGAACGTATGTATCTGACAGCTATGGTTAGTAAGTTTTGCATTTAAATAAACTACCCTTGGTGTTTCGCTAGCTTTAACTATTTTCCATTTAGGCGAAGGTTTAAATTGTATTTATTTACTAGAGACCCCTGCATGCTCAGCACGCCAAATCCGTTGGAACCTTCTGTACGCATAATTATCCTAAAAGTGTAGGATTAATAATAATCCCAAAGCTAAGATGGTAAATAATGTTAAAAGTCCAAACTTTAATAAAAACCTAACCTAAAAGTTAGAAATACAAATAATCGCTTCAAAGTTTAAAATCAGCTGTTCATGGAAATATTAGAGCAAACAGCTGATTACTGTATCAACAATAAACGTACTTATTCATTATTTAGAATGACGCTCCCATTGCAGTAAAATATTTAGTATAGTAACGTCTAACAATGGCGTTGTTTTAAAAAAAGTAAATACAAACATTCGTGTATTTAAATTAAACTGTGTATGAAAACTTCAATGCAATCGGTGAAGAACTTTTGGAGATTTAAGATTTTGAACAAATTAACATTTACATTTTCATAAATAAAAATATTTATTTTTTATTAAAAAACCTTATATTTTAAAATTACTTATTAAATTTTGGTATTCATATATTAATTTTGCTTGATCATCTAGTTTCATAATATTTGTAGTCATTTATTTGTGTGATGTATTTTTAATTACTAAGTAAATAAAACAGGACACTTTTTACACATATTCCTGACGCGCAACATGCTAAATTCTATAAAACGTTCGTATGATGATGAACGGAAATTTATAAAACATTTCTAATAACTGTTTTGCTTTTAAAGTAATATTTAATGGCATGTGTATTATATTTAAATAACCATTTCTGGTTTATTTACGGTCAACCAATCATGCACAACATTCAAGTAATGCACCCAGACTGTAAAACAGTGCACGGAGAATATATTGCCTGCACAATTTTATAACAGTACACCTACAACATACATGCTGTAAAAACAAATTGGAATGATATTATGAACTCCACCTGCGACCTACTTTCGGGTACAAAGTGCACATTGCTTAGTAATTTTATCTTTTTACATTTCTGTTTTTCCTGGCGTATTGATTGGATGGCCTAGTTATATACAGTATTTATATTCAGGTTTTGACCGTCTTTATTAACAACGATTTGGTTATTTTCAAACTGTTTTCCTTCCGAGCTTCCTGCTGTATTTCATAAATTACAAATAAGAATATTTCCTACGAACATTTCTAAATCTGTATCTTTTTCTAATGCACGATCTCGTTCTACGCTAAATCAAATATTTGCCTTTACAGTGAGGTATTTCTTGAATATTTTATATAAGAATAATGTAAATGTTCCTTTTTGCCAGGTAACCGACAAATTGTAGTTTCTTCCGAAATTCAGTATTTTGTTAAAGATGTCACGCCTCCTACGTGCAGGGCTCTATAATAAATTATCAAATATTCTCAATTATTAAAATTCGAAATACCTGTTAAAATAAAAGTTTTTTATACTGTTAGAATCCGTACTTTATGTAGATTAAGAATATCTAAATTTTATTTTACTGAAGCCTTTCCATCGAGTAACAACAGCGAGTTAACGACTGCGCGCACATTTCTGAAATATTACCAGCTGATGTGTATCAGCATGGTGACGTCAGAGTGAAACTGGCGGCACAGTGCTGAGATCAAAGAAACGGTTTAGCCCTTGTTATAGAGCCCTGCCTACGTGCATTAGTGTTTGCATAGGCTTAATGTTCAATTTGACAATAATGTCAAGATTATGATTTCTTGTTTCATAAAATTGATTTAACTGCATTCAAAGTCGTTTTATACGTCTTAGTTTTGATAGTTTACTAATTCACGTTTTGTGAGGTTTATACAAATTAGTTTAAGTCTTGTTTCTATCTTTTTTCATTAATTTTGTTTGATATATTTATTATTTACATTTTTGTTGTCAGTGGAGTATTTAGTTTCTTTTCTTTATTACAAACCTAGTAAAAGTTGCTAATCTTAACATGTATTGTTCTTTTTGTCGTAATTTAAATAATATTTATGTACCACAAACATTCTTGGGGCGGGGGGATTTGTGAAGTTGCAGCTGAGACTTGAAAATTTTCTCTCGTTGGTTGTGGGAGGTGCTGATTTCATTTCTGGCCATGCGAAATGCCCCGGTGCACCATGGGGGCTCTGGGGTGGGGGGGGGGTGGGGTTATATGCATAATCTTTTATGAAAAAGAGAAGACATTATACAATTTTCAAAGGAAAGAGAAAGAATAAACTCATAAATTTTCCAAAAATTCTGTTTTAACAAAAATCTCTAATAGTAATACAAACATAGGTAATGTATAAAATAAAAAATCTCATATACGCAATTCTTGATTTAAAAATTATTTACAAGCCACCATTATCATCGTCGACTTCTTCCTCACTTTTCTCATTGCCTGATGGGTTTTAGGAGTTGGTGCCTAAATCCTTTTTACAAGAAATTGTGCAGGCAACGTTATGCTTCCTGCATCCACACGCTGGGGCGTAGCCGAAAGTGCAGCAGCAGGAAATCATTTTCATGATTGTTCAAATTTCCCCCATCGCTCAAATGGTACACTTTGCATGGTCATAAATGAAACCAGCGCCCCAAAAACACCGAGTCTCTATTTTCGCGACTTTTCTTAGATTTTCAGAGGTTTCAAATAATTATGCACTTATATAGATGCACTTTATGCACCCGCGATGCGTTTCCGCTTCCTCCCGAAACTGGGCATATGTAGACTTTTTTCCTGGTATTTTTCTGAACGCGAAGCAGGAAACCGCATTCAAATCGGAGTTGTAGGCAAAAATTAATTTATTTTTCAATATTTTGCCTGGTTTATTTCTCACTGCAGGACTAGGATACCTCTTTATTTCCAATTATTAACTCTATTTGCAATGAAAATATTATTCCTTTTTAAAAATCTTACAAATAGACAGAACTTGGATTTTGTGATGTCTTTAAAACCAAATCTAAGTTATCAATCAGAGATGTGTAAGTATCTTAAGATTCAGCTAAACTTAAGTACGGCGGATTTGCAGCAGAGCGATAAAACACCCAATTATAAAATCAAAGATATTGTGCAGTTAATAGGTTGTTTGATGTAAGTAAATGAGCGTAAGGAAACGTAAGCACCTCAATATTGGGCTATTTGAATCTGTACATAGTCTTGAGGTGAGAGGCAGATCGATCAAATGATGGTACTTCACGTACGTATTGACCTAATAGTCAAGTTACCCCCCCCCCTCTCCCTCCTGTTAACCGTATACTATCGTATGTTGGTGTTTGTTCTATTTCATTTAAAAGAGCAAAAATTTTAGTTTTTATTTAATTTGCAAAACAAAGGTGTAGGCCTATTATGTAATTAAATTTTGTGTCATCAAAGTTAATAAAGTTTGCTTTTATTACTTAACAATTATAAAAATTAATTACATTCCAAGGAATATTTATACATACAAATTGCTACTAAGAAGAGGAGAATAGTTTAATATTCCAAAGAATTTAAACGTTTTCCACTTTACAAACATTTAATTATATAGTTCCTAGAATGTTTAGCAAATATCCAAACAAAATGTGGATAATTCACTATTGTTGAAATACTGAACATTTGACTACATAAACAACTTGTTATCGCGTTTGTATTATATTAAAATTAGGTTATTAAGTTATTAAAACTCCTATCGAGGAATTAATTCTGTATGACATTTTTTGCAAGAAAAAAATATTTAATTTATATAAATAATAACAAAAACAATTCAAAATAGGATATTATGATTTGTAGTACCAAGTTACTATTAATTGTAAATTACCTTTGTTAAATACCTACCGTGAATTAGATATTAATACATGTTTCGGAACTCCTTCATCAGATCATTTTCAGTCCGGAGAGAGCGTCGCACATTGAAATGAACGAATTTCTTTTATTTGTTCGTTTTATTTCTTTTAAAAAATTTAAATATTGATCTCTTCTTCTTTACAAAAATATATACACAAATTATAGAGGGAAAACTAAACTAAAACTACAAACAAATGAAAGCTACCCCGAGGTTGTAAAGCATGTTAGGGGCTCAATTATGAGTAAAATTATACGAATGCATACTAAATCTAAATTAAACATAAAATACACATAAAAAATAAGATTAAAAAATGTATTTACATTGGTTAGAAATTGACAAAACCGCAGCAGACCAAACCGAGCAAAATAAACAATAAACTTACATAAGGTTAAAAATTACAACAACAAAATAACTAGCTTCCTATTTAGAACTACAAACAGGATATTCAAAACAACAAAACTTACTAAATTAAATTAATTCAAAAACTAATTTAATTTTAGTATTGTTTTATTTCATTATCTATTATTTTCTTTAAAAAAATGTATTATGTTTTGATTATTTTGTTTTATATGGGTTTCATTGTTTATAAAATATATATTATAGGTTTTTTAATGAGTGTAAAATTACAATAATTAATTGTTTGTTATAAAGGCTTTTTTTTAATTATACATTTTATTTTAAAAGTTTTAATTTCAAATGTGTATTTATATTCCAGAAGACTATTTGTTATTCTATGTTTTTAAAGAACACTACTATTGTTATTATTTCTAAGTATATTTTTTAAACACACTTTTTATTATTTTTATGTTTAATATGAGTTGTTATTGTTTATAAAATATGGTTTACATTTTTAAACTGCCCATTGACCAAGACTATTAGTATATCAAGTTTTTTTTATACCTACTCCTCCTGTGAGAAAAAACTGTTCACTATCGTTTAAACTAAAATATTAACGTTTCATATAACAATAAAATTCATTATTTCCTTTGTAGGTTTCAGAACTTTGCTCCATCATCAGAACCTTCGCCCAGTAGAGGTCGTTACACATTAAAACACTAAATACATACACACACACACACAAAATTATATAAAACTAAATTATTAAAATTTAAATAGCCTATAAGTATGAATTTGTGAATGTTGTAGTAGGTCTACCACTTTGTTGTATTTTTATATAAGAATTAATAATGTTTTATTCCGATAGTGAACAGTTGTAAACATATTTTGTTTAAGTGATTCTTTAAAAACTAATACAAATTTTCACAAACAAGTACACGGAGAAAAAATATACTCCCAGAGAGTAAACCACCAAGGCAAAATACATACACTAATTTATACAGGTGAGAAATGTTTCCATTTCAAAGAGGGAAATTTGGAACCGTTTACTTTAAGTTTAAGGTTGTTCTTTTAAATTCGTTTAATTAAGAAAGGTATAAGAGGTATTACGAATGTACCCAAATTACCATATATTTTATGAATAATGCCCGATGTTGCATTACACTACTTCCTTTGTTCTAAATTCACATTCATTTTAAATATGTATTGAGTAAAATAATTCAACGATTAATGATCTGTCTTGAAATAACGATGAATATTCATAATGCTGCTGAGGGGAGAATTAGGTCATCGATTGACTAAATTTGTGAGTGTCTTAAAGGAAGAAGTTTGTTTCGAATAATAATTCAGATATATTTCATACAGTCTTAGTACTGTTTGTCAATTACAATGTTTGCTATTTATCAATGTAGATGTTCAGTGTAATTATTTAAAAATAAACATTTACTATGTAGGATTATGTATTTATTGTGTAAACACATTACTTAAAAAAAAGTACGCATACCCAGGTTTTGTAGTGATAAGAGGGTGGAAGTAAACAGTGATTAACCATATTTAAATCCGATTTTCGATTATTCTATACATTTTGTTACAATATTTTTATGTAAAACCCTCAAATTGACACATAGAGTCGACATAGTACACAGTTAGAATAGAAATGCATTGACGTGTATACGTCATAATGATCTGAATGGTTCAGTTTCTGAAGGGTGGTTAATTTGTTATGTTTGTTTGTGGTTTATGTTTTAAAAGTTTTGTTTTCTTTATAAAAAAAGTTTCAAAAATCGCATATCAAAACGTATTGTATGTATTAAAAATCACTTCCACATTTCCGCCTTCTGTCTATATTTTTTTTTTTTTTTGACTCAAACTGTTGTTAATCTTTTGCGAATTTTGAAATATAGATAATTTAGAAGTTCCAAAAGTAATAGAGTGACAGTGAAATTTTTGTAATAGTGAAATGAGATGTCCACGTTACTAAGATGTGATTACTGTGATACGCCAAGCCACGCCACACCGTCCTCCACTGCGCCACACCATCCTCAACTGCGAAACGCCGTCAGCCACTGCGCCAAACCGTCCTCCATTGCGTCACGCCGCCTCCTCTACGCCATTCTCCACTGCGCCATGCCGTCCTCCACTGCGTCCCTCCGTCCTCCAATGCGCCACTCCGTCAGCCACTGTGCCACATCGTCCTTCACTGCGCCACACCGTCCTACACTGCGCCACACCGTCCTCTATTGCACCACACCGTTCTACGTTGCGCCACACCATCCTCAACTGCGCCACTCCGTCAGCCATTGTGCCACACCATCCTACATTGCGTCACGCCGCCTCCACTACGCACAGCCATTCTACATTGCGCCATGCCATCCTCCATTGCGCCCCTCCGTCCTCCAATGCGCCAAACCGTCTTCCACTGCGCCACACAGTCCTTCACTTTGCCACACCGTCTTTCACTGCGCCAAACCGTCCTCCACTGCGCCACACAATCTTTCAGTTCCCCACACCGTCCTCCACTGCGCCAAACCGTCCTCCACTGCGCCACACCGTCCTCCACTGCGCCACACCGTCTTTCTCTGCGCCATACCGTCCTCCACTGCGCCACACCGTCTTTCACTGCACGTTTCCCTTAATCTCTCGCTTGGTTGTAAGGCGTAACGAAAAGTGTTGTCAGTTAAGAATATAAAATGTGTAATAAGTTTAACTTAGTAATATGTGTCTAATATTGTCAAGCTGGACTCTTCATAATCTATACATATATACAGTATATGATAGGCTGGGCCCTAAATGATATAGAATCAACGTAGAGCAAAACTTACTTCAGGTGAAAATACGAAAAATTGAAGGTATATTCTAATGGGATCATGAACCCACACTAAGAAAGGATTTTGCAAAGTTTGTATTTTAAAATGTAAAAATGGTAAACACCAGGGAGTTCACCACAACCAACTTAGCAAAGTTAGAATAAATTAATTATTTTTGTTCTGTAGGCCTACCAACAACACGTTTAGGTTAGGTTAATATACTATTAAAGGATCTATGTATGCGTATATTCCGGGATAGCTAAAACACATGGGCGTTTTACTTATTATCTGGGGGGGGGGGGGATATTTTGGAGGCATATCACTCTACTGATAAGGTAAGAAGATGATTTTTAAAAACTTTATACAACGATTGTTATTAGTGTCAAATCCAAAGTTTTCAATGTCAAAGACAAATGGTAAAGTGAAATAGTGGATGGGAATATATTTATCAATATTTCGAAGAATGTCTTAAAAACCACAAACCTTAAAATAAAAATATTTTTTTATTAATCCTTTTTTAAACGATTTCCCGCTCATGTAAGTATTTATACAATAACAAACTTTAGCCTCTTAATGTTTATAGTAAATACTTTCTATTTTTGTATGCGTCTGACAGACTCCGCCCACTTGAAATACAATTATTTTACTGTACTGAAAAATGCGATGTAAACAGCCTTCCCTACTCTACCTTCTCCCTCTTAGCCAATTTCAGTATTGGTGTTAGTTTCGTGTGAATAACAAGTGTATTTTTCCTCTACGCCATATTTGTCGACTTTCGGTATGACTTACGTAACCTTTTTCATCAAGATTTATCAAGGAGCCTAAAACTTCAAAGGGAAAAATCGTTCGTCCAGTATACTACACTGCTGAAGAAGGTAGCCTCACACACAAGGATCAAGGAAGATTTGTACCTTTTGTCTAGCTGCTAAACTAGTATGAGCTGATTTTCATGTACAAATTGCAGAAAATATGTGTTTTTGAATCATAGATCAATGCTAAGTGTGGTAAAAACAATTAAAAGACTAAAAAGCTAATAAAAGTATAATTTTCAGAATATTGTAAATATGTTATGAGTTGTAAATTAAAAAATTAAAATGCAATTTAAAAATACATTCTGAGAGTTGCTAAATATTCTATGGATAAACATGCTTTCCTTCACTTGTTCTTGAAACATTTGGCTGTGATTTGTTTCTTTACAATCACTGAAACCTTGAAAAATTTAAACAAAGTAAAAGTATTAGGGATATGGTATTAGTAAATCATTTATTTAACGATATGTTTCAAGAAAAACCACTGTTTTTCGTATCTGTTTTCGTATACATTTTGTTCCCATTCTCCTTTACTGAATCAGATGGTATTACATAGTTCTGTTATTTCTTGCACCCTGTATATTGTAAACATACCCAAATAACTTTTCTGGTGTAATTCAAATTTGGCGTTTTTTTTTTTTTTTAATTATGTTCCAAATTAACAACGTTCTTGTAACGTTTTAATTAAGTTCTATAGTTTACTCATCGTTCCGGAATTTACGACTATGTTCTTGGGCGGATGCCAGAATTGTATTGCCAAAGTAGCTTTTGCGACGCGGGAGGATTCAGTTTTAGAATGTTTTATGTCATGTACAAATAATTACGGGAAAATTAACTAAAAGTACACCTGCCAACTAATTCAAGAAAATATACAAATTTGTATACACCACTTTAGTCGTTTATTAGTCTTTTGACACGGAGAAATGTCACTTCTAACAAAGAATAAAATTGAAAAGCATCTTCTTTCATATCCATCAGATATCTATTTTTCTTTATGTTTTAAGCTTTGGACAAAGTTACATGTTATTTCGCAAGCATCAGTATGGTACACAGAATAAATGGTAAAAATAGAAAACTAAGTTATTCCGACAAATACGAACTGCCAAGGCCATACGGACCCTTAAAAGATCGTTTGGCCTTTATAGCCCCAAAACTTTGTAAATAAGTTGCTGGCGCAAGTGATGCCTCTTACCCCTCCAAATAAATCTATAAAATATATTTGTTCAATTGTGTGTGATTTTTTTTTTTTTACTAACGCGGATGTCAAATCACTCTTACATTAAAATGTACTCAAATAAACTAAAATATGTGCAGAACGCTATAGATAATTGTTATTTATTTAATTTTGTTTTATTTATTTATTGAACGGCTTCTGACATCCGTCGATGGTAAAGTCAAAATACGCTTTCCTTTGGCTAGCCCCATTATCTCTACCAACAAAAATAGCTGTAATAAGGTCGGGAAAGGGTTGTGTTTGTTCCTTTGTTATTTGTATAATTGCATTTATTGTATTATAAACATCGCAATGTACTTATCATAAATAATTTGTGTTCCAATTTTTCATTATATTTATTATCTACCAAAATTGTTTTTTAATGTATATAGTAGAAATTAATAAATACTTAATTTAATAAAATTAATAAAAAAAAAGTTCAATATATAAAATATAATAAAAGATTTTACTCTATTAATATAGATACAATTTCAAATCCACTTTCCAGCAAAGATGCGGAATATAGACTAATAAAGTTCATACAAAATATTAACAAAAAATACATAACATTCAGAATTAACCGTATTATATGTGAATTTTTAAATGGTTTCTTTTGAAACTGCCCAGTTTTTGTTGTTTTTGGATTTTACACTATACATTTTGAGTGTTTACTTGTCTGGTATATTTTGATGAACCCAACTTTTAAAAAGTTACATAAAGTTATACGGATGAATATAGTTAAACAATATTTTAGTTGGTTTATAAGTAATGTAAAAATCTACAGCAAATTTGAGTACAGTTTTTGGTTGAAGTGAAAACTAAGTATATGTTCCAGAAAAATGAATCCAGGAACTGGGGAGTACTTGAACTGAGATGAAAAAAACACTTGGAGAGAAATCTTGTGGACACAAAAATGACCTTTCCTTTTGCGTGTTTGTGCCTAAAATAATAGCACATGTCAGAACTCAGTGGTAAAATATAAAAAATTTACCATTACGAACTAACTTGAAAAAAGAAAATCTTTATCGGTTATGGCTAATGAATGTCTTACCCTAAAATGTTCTCTTACACAGAACTTCTACTCAATTTAGAAAAAAAAGTGGAAAATGTAATTTCTTTGTAAAAGCCATGATCAAATTTGTATCGACGAGAAAACAATAATTAATTATCGCAAATGTAAAGAAAATTTTAAAGGTTTGAGGTGTATAAACGGTTTTCTTCTTGTAAAGAAAACATCCCACATCAATGGAAAAAGATAACGAAAAATTACCTTCGTCTATTTTTGAAGGCTGACTATATCTTCACACAAATATCCCTATTGTCAATTTATTCGTATCATCATTTTGTATATTATTTTGCTTTTTGTTTATACCGTTTCACTCTTTTTAATAGTATCTTAGAACTAAAAGTAAAGTTGACTGTTATTTAATATTGTTAAACTTTACATATCTTCATCTAATATAATTAGATAACTTTTATAACTTCTCGTATAACCTATTTCTTGAATATAACATGTTTCTATTCATTTCTGTTTGGAGATATATTTAGTAGTTTAAAAGTAGTTTCTAAAATAAGGAAATCTCTAGCTAATTTATTTGAGCTATTTTGAGATCTCTCTGGTACGCTTAAGAAATGAAGGACAAACACTTCCTCTAACTTGTACGAGTAATATTTTAACATACTCCTGAAAGAAGTATAGAATTACTTTTCTGTCCTTATTTTACTCTGATCCTTAATCAACATATGCCAATCCTTATTGAACGAAAAAGGATTCACTAAGAATGTTAGTGAACATAAATACCGATTCTTATTTAAAGAATTCAAATGCTTAGTCAACATACGCTAATCC
>JAGFPH010001401.1:33567-57918 GCA_018207615.1 Philaenus spumarius
TAATCAATAATAATCAAATATGCCTACAATTTGAATTACAATACAAACATACCTAAATACACCTTCAATGTGAATATCAAACCCGAAGAAATAATCAAATATGCCTACAATATGAATAACAAATGCAAAAATGCCTAAATAAGCCTTCAATGTGAATATCAAACCGAATAATCCTTATATATAATTCTGTAAGCGAAATTTTAGATTAAAAATTGTGGGAATTTGGTAAATCGGAGGATGATGGGCGAGGTATCAATATAAAGGTATCGATTCAAGGAAGGAGGGAAAAATATAAGTTTTTTCTAAAATTAAAAGCTAAGGGGTTTTTGAAGTCCCCGAAAAACGAAAAATCCCCATAAGAAATACATGAGAATTTTAAAACGTCTGGTTTGTTTACATTAAAACATTTGATACTAAATAAATAAATTAAAAACGTAAAACAGCTGTTCTTTAAAGTAATATGACAGTTAATGTAAATTATATTTTTAAATAAAATTTGCTACTTATTAAGCTATAAGAGATACACATTGACACAAACATAGAAGAGAAACCTTATAAGTGTGACTTTTGGAAGGTTGTATGGCTGTTCTATTAGCTTTTCATACATTTATACTTATATTATAAAGAGGTAAAGTTTGTTTGTATGTAGGGGGCACTACTCTGGCACTACTCTGAACCGATTAAAAAAATAGTTTTACTAATAAAAAGCTACACTTTCCCTGAGTAACATAGGCTATAATTCATTTCGATAAACACCTTTTTTATTTCAATATTTGTAAATTTAGTCGGAAAAATTTCTTAGGTAAGGCCTAGAATGATAAACCAACAAATGAATTTACATGTATTACCATAGCAACCAATTGAATAAAATAACAGATAATATAGCTGTTTGCTCCGATATTTCCATTAACAGCTGATTTCAAAATTTGAAGCAATTATTTTTGCATTTCTAGCTTTTAGGTTAGGGTTTTAAAGTGTAGACCTGAGTCTTGCTGGTCTTTTAACCATTATTATAACTGCTGTTATCAAATATAAGAAATAATTTGATTTGAACATTTATCATTATTTATCATCTTAGTTTTGAGGTTATTATTAATCGTACAACTTTATTATAAATAAAACATAACATTTGTTTTTAGAAGGTTCCATTGGGGGTTGGCGTGCGGAGCACGCAGGGGTCTCCCCTAGTCAATAATAATCAAATATGCCTACAATTTGAATTACAATACAAACATACCTAAATACACCTTCAATGTGAATATCAAACACAAAGAAATAATAAAATATGCCTACAATTTGAATAACAATGCAAAAATACCTAAATAAGCCTTCAATGTGAATATCAAACCCAAAGAAATAATAAAATATGCCAACAATTTGAATAACAATACAAAAATACCTAAATAAGCCTTCAATGTGAATATCAAACCCAAATAAATAATAAAATATGCCTACAATTTGAATAACAATACAAAAATACCGAAATAAGCCTTCAATGTGAATATCAAACCCGAAGAAATATAAAATATGCCTACAATTTGCATAACAATTACAAAAATAACTAAATACGACCTCAATGTAATATCAAACCCGAAGATGTACCAAAATACGCCTACAATTTGAACATGAAACACTAAAAATACAACTTACTTAAAATAGAGCTTTTAACAATAACTGTAGTAAGAAATACTTTAATCATTCTTTAAGAAATTTAAAAAAAATTGTTAATGGAAATGCATGGACCTGTAATACAAACAAAGCATGTACTTAGAATTTAAAAATAATTATTTCTCAATATTTACACCCAATTTCTTAATGTTAAATAAGTTTTATCGTCAACTACTAGATTTGTGTTGTCTTTTTCCTTTAAGGTATACGCTATATGTGATGCTATTATTCAAATGCTATCCATCCGATGCTAATTAAACTTTTACTAATGTGATAATAACTGCCATCTACGTGACGTATGGTATCTTATCATTGGGATCAGTGATTTAAAATCCTGCTAGTCGGTTATGTTGTACCGTCTGTAAGAATTAAACTGAAAAATACAAACCAAAACAGTAAATTGAAAATATACAGATTGCATGATGTTCCCACACTGCATAAATTTGTGTATGTTACGGGTATTTGTTTTTATTGATAAACTGTTAAATGTACAATAAAACAACAAGCTAGAAATATTTTAGATTACACGCCCGATACAGTTTGATATGAGCATGTATTCTTCCAATAACGTTTTGGTTTTTACGTGGGAAAATCAGTTTATAGCCATGAGAGAAGGCTTCATTAGAGATATGTTAAGAGATTTTACACTTAGATTCGAATGAATAAAAAGTTTAAATTAATAAAATGAATTGTGACTCAGCATGCATTTTTTTCTTTGCCAATAAAGATGGCAATACTGCTGTTAACCAGCGTTTGAGTAAATAAACTTAAAAGCTATTATTTGCGACAATTAGAGTAAAGATTTTCAGTTAATTGTATTTTGTAAACGGCAAAACTGTTAGTAGATTGGACCGTTAGATCCGAAGCAATTTTCAGAACAATAATTATATCCAATTTTGTGTCGCTCAAAAACAGTAAAAAACACATATTTTAAAACTTATTATATGGTTTTTCTTAAAATTTAGAGCAAAAAATATATGTTCTCATTTGAAAAGTTGGTGTATAAAATGAAGTAACAAACTTAATTCTCAAATAATTTCAAATAAAATAGTTCGACCACGCAGCTGAACCACTGACGTGAGCTGAGCAAATTTCCAAAATTAAGTTTATAGGCCTATGTTTTAGGGTTTCAACCAACAATTTGGGAAATAGTTCTATTCACGACGGTGCTGAATAGCTGCAAAATGGTTCGCACGCCATTCCGCATATTGGGAGTATCTTCAATACGTAAAGCATTGCGTGCTTCGCACGCCAAACCCCGTGTTGGGAGTATCTTCAACACACAATGCATTGCGTGCTACGCACGCCAACCCCACGGGAGAATCCACCACTTGGCTTTGAACCTTATACTTCTATGGTATTTTACGTTTTGATCGATTTTGGGGGAACCAAGCGAGCTATAATTTCGCGTAAAAAACAAAATGTGCAGAATAACATCCTACATTTATATGTGTAGAAAAAATTCAAAAAAAAATTCATTCTCGTAGGAAAAATATCAAAAAATATTTACTTCCGGTCAGAAAACGTGCTTCCGATTGTTGGATTTTTTGGCTACCGAACTCTTCCGAGCGACGTAGACAACCAACATGTGTACCAAATTTGAAGCAAATCGGACTCAAAATACGGCCGCTAGAGTGCGAACACCCCAAAACGTGTTCTGGGGACCATGATCGGTGCTCATTTGCTACTCCCGACCTTGGGTCTTACCATAAGGGCCACTGTAATAGCTCATTTTTCCTACGGTAATTCACTAACAAATGTACGGATTAAACCACAATACTCACAAAACATCAACACCATCCCTGACAAACCAGCAGACTTCCAATAAAGCGAGAAAGGTAACAATACACGATTTTATTAGAACTGCGATTTACTAGAACTGTTGCAATATACGTTAAAAGCTATGAAGGAAATAACAACTTCCAGCAAGTCGTAGGATACGGCGAACATCAAAAGGATAAAATAAAACCAACTGTAATTTCCTGTTTATGTGTGTTTCTGTGTTACAATAACTAAAATGTCAACTGCTGCTGCGAATAGATTTATTGTTTGTAAAACGCGTTGTATATGAAGTTCACGGTTTATTGTAAATAGTTTCTTCTGATGTCTCTATACTGGGATTCTGTAGTTTGACAAAACTTTAAAGCAGAAAAGATCAAATACCCACTTCCAAGTTGAAAATGCCACGCCAAACTTATAAAATAATAACAACACGATGTGCAAACGATTAGTACTACAACTTAGACTTGTAGCCAAGTTAACGGTAAGATTGGAGGGAGACGTCTGCTTTCTGCGCAGTTCGAATCAACTTTCTAACAACTTTCCTTTTATTGACTTAACCACGTTACACTTTTCCTATTCCAATAATACTTCTGTGTAGATCATCTTTCCTTTGTAATTAGCTTTTGCTTTCGTTACGTCAGAGCGTCACAGTATCCTTAGTTCATTCCTCTTATCACAAAGAAGAGATTCCCTGCACCAATCGATCTTTTTAAGAATACCACCATTCCCATTTCTGAAACTATTGATTTTACACCAGAGTTTAAGTAGGTGGTTTTACCGTAATAATTAATAAACCCTAACTTTAAATTTGTTTACAAGCTATTTTACAATATCTTAACTTTGTAATTTCGTACAGATAAAAACGCTTATTTTTACATAATTTTACGACTTTTTATTCGAGTAATTTGTTTTGTAAACGTATCCGTATTCGTGTAAATTGGGTTTGAAATTTATATTTTCGGTTTTTGAACGGCTACAGGTTCTTATGGGGCTAAAACTATAATCCCCATTTAAAAGATCCTTAGATGAAATGTTCCTTAAGTCACACAATAAAAATTACAAATCTAAAACAAATAATAATGTTTTATTAGTGAAAAACGTAAATAGTTACTATTTCCAATATATAAATGAGGTTGAGAAAACATCACGCCAAACCCCGTATTTTGAGTATTTTCAGTGCACGATGCATTGCGTGCTTCGCACGCCAACTTCCATATCGGGAGTATTTTCAATACACAGTGCATTGCGTACTTTGCACGCCAACCCCCTTATTGGGAGAACTTTCAAAGCATAGGTCATTGCGTGCTGCGCACGCCAATTTTGAGCCTATGTGCTATAGACGCACATGGGCGTCCGCTTTAAAATATTAGTGATTATTACGAAGAAAGGTTCAAAATTAAAAAATAAAGTAATTTATACTCTTCTAGGCTGTAAATATAAAAAATAAAAGGTCAGCTTCTAGCATAGGAATTACGAAATTTGCAAAGCAGTGAACGTGTTAAAAGGGAATATTTTTTTGCTCCTACCCCCAGTTTCTAGAGTTTAAAAAAAAATCAATAAATGAGGAGCTAACATGCAAAATGTGTTTTGTCACAGTTTGCGTACTTTTCAGGAAACACAAAAAACTGTTTAAAAGGTTTTAAATGGAAAGATTTTATTGAATTTTTTTTAACTTTTCAATGCACTGATAGAAAAATACCCAATAAGGTTTTATATAGTGATATAATAATTTAATTATTAAAAAAAATCAATAAAGTTTGGACAAAACACGTTTTGCACGAACCTTTTGGATAAAACACGTTTTGAATGGAATGCACTTGGACAAAACACGTTTTGAAATGAAAATATGTTTAATGTTAAGTTGAAATCTTGATTAAAAATAATTCTTCTAAACATTGACTGAGCAACTTTCATGTCATCTGAAGCTTGGCCATTGTACATAACCCAGAGCTTTTTTATTGATAGGTCACAACTGAGGTAAATTTTCTTAGATTTGTTCCTGTTGTAATGTGATTCTGTACCTTTGAATTTGCTCATAAATTCCCTTACTTTTTCCTTTTTCAAGTTGTTCCGGTCACCTACTCTGTTTCCTCCTCTTTTCTCTTCGATAGGCTCACTACAATGCACCTTGTTTACTACCTATATTTTTTAGCCTTGTTCGGCCTACGCCTGACACAATATACAAAAAGAACTTTTTGCAAACTTGAATTTTACCAAATTGCAATGTTGGTAAAAAGTAAGAAACATTGTATTCGTGTTCTCCGCCTGGTTTTTGTCTCTTGTTAGTAGATGCAGGCCTTGCCCTTCGCCGTTTTACTTTTTTTGTAGAGGCTAAAGTAGCAACTATGCTATCTTGCCTCTGTTTGTCGGGTCTCTTATACAAGTTAGAATGGAATATTTTATAATCCCTAGGCCTAAATTTAATGCAGGCAAACTTATCGTTGTCATGTTTACATGGTTCAAAAAGTAGGGGTTTGTTTGGTGCAGCATACCTAGCTTCTTTCAATGATTTCCTTTTACCTCCAGAGAATTTTCTCTTTCTGCTACCGACACTGTGTTCACCATCAAGCACTACACTTCCGTCTTCATCACACATTGTTCCTTAATTTTTCAATTAACATTACAAAAATACTAATTATTAGTGATAAAACACTGAAAGGCACACTTTGATTAACAACAAAGAGGTTAGGAAAGCTCTAAAAACAATAACAACAGACAAGGAGTCATGTGACCAAAAGGGCTGCCTCCATTGGTCAGCTGGACAAAGCACGGTTTGCATTACAGCCAGCTGAGGACAAACCACATTTTGCATAAACACTCAGTTTTCAAAATTAAATTTAAATAGGAGAAAGCTTCTTTTGACTGAAAAGCAATGTTGCTTCAAGTGGAAATGAAGCAGATGAATTCTAATCAATCATTATAGCTCAGTTTTCAAAAAACATGGACAAAACACTGTTTGCATGCTAGCTCCTCAAATATCAATTTCAAGTCCAAATAACACAAAAACAGTTGGGTTTATAAAAAAAAATGCAAAGAATAAAAAAGTGTAATTAAACATATTTTATGTGTAAAATAAAAAAAAATATTGGCTTTCTATAAGACATTTTAAAGTTGGTCGACATATTTTATAATGGAGGAATTTAAAACAAATTTATTTCACAAATTCTTTTTTATTGCCCATATCAATTAAGATTAAGTACCCCATTTTGCTGAAAAATCAAATTTTTAATGCCTCAACGGTGACACTTAAAAAGACCACCCTGTATACCCAGAGTGTCAACTGCCACGGTAAAAGTGTTGCACTATAATCTGTAATCTAATCGATACCACTATAGCGAACGCGATTCTTACTACAACTGAGATGTGCTAACAAGTTAACGGCTAGGCCGAGGGGAAGGGAGTGCAGTTATTCAAATGTGGCATGTAGGTTTTATATATATATATATATACTATAATATATAACATATAGTATAATATATGAAATTGTTTAGTAATTCAAAATGTAGAACTGCAGAGAACATTTAAAACAATGTTTACGGTACATGCAGTTGTAAATATTAATTATTAGTAACATTGATATTGTGCGGTTATTCAATACATGTGTGGAAATAAAAGTTAAGGATGAAACCCCATATAGGACAAAATAGGTCGGGGATCACTGTCAACTCACATAATTAATTTTATACAGCATCAAACTCGGTACGACCACACTCGGTTAACCAACTTTGACAATCAGCAACAGTACAATTTAAAAACAAAGTTGAATTAGATACCGCCATTAATTACCACAACTCCACTTAAAGAAGTTCTTGTTAAGAAGTAAATGATTGAGCATATTTTCGAGATAATTGTTTATTACACTCATATATTTCGGCACACGTTCAATGGACCTTAAATCCGGACTTAAGGGCTACATCTATCTTTGTATCTGTCGCGGATCTCGAAAACGGCTCTAACGATTTTGATGAAAATTTGCATACAGGGGTTATTTGACGTCGGGAATTGAATGCGCTAGGTCTTATGTCTTTAAAACCGCGTTTAAAGTCTGAAGAATGCGCATAACATTTAAAATCTGAACTTCTTTTTATACCACCTTTCAAGTCACTTAGAAGGCGAATAGGTACAGCTTCTTTTTATACCTCCTTCAAAGTCACTAAATATTCAAATAAATTCATTATAGATACAATCTAGATGTTGAAAATACTGAACGATGCTCGTTCACCCAGGTACAAATGAGCCAAAGATTAGCGAGAGCCTTTAGAGAGTTTTCCAACTGCGAGCGAAGCGAAGCAGCCATCTGAGGCCGTAGGCGGAGTCTGAAAAATGCGCATAAAATTTAAAATTAGAACTTCTTTTTATACCACCTTTCAAGTCACTTAGAAGGCCAATAGGTACAGCTTCTTTTTATACCTCCTTCAATATTCGAATAGATACAATCCAGGTGTTAAAAATACTGAACGATGCTCGTTCACCCAGGCACAAACGAGCCAAAGATTAGCGAGAGCCTTTAGAGAGTTTCCAACTGCGAGCGAAGCGAAACAGCCATCTGAGGCCGTAGGCCGAAGCGGGGTTGGGACGCTAAGCGTCCATGAGCAGAGCCCCCAGCTATATATTAAATTCAAACAATTTAGAAATATATTACATAAACGCTAATTCTTGATTTTTAAAATGCAAATTGTTTTTGTATTTACATATGTCTATGTTTGTTTTCAGATGTAAAAAAATCTTTCGCGGAAAATATTGCATGGCCTAATATGTTAGACGGAAAATGAAGATTTTGCTTAAACTATAACATCAGCCTTATTCCTGAACAGCACATGTTTAATGACATACTCATGATTGTCTTTCTGATTCACGAGCCAGCCACACACTTTTATTTTAGGACTACTTTTAACTGAAACTTTTAGTTTTTCAGTTTTCTCTTGTTTTGTTTTAGTTTTCTTAGTCGTTTCGCGTGATTGTGAGATAACACGTTTGTAAAAAATCCAGGTGTGCTTAAGACCACACGAGAGAAGTGCCAACTTCTGTGGCGATTCTGATTTAAAAGTATAGAAACTATTAAATAAAAACACAAGTTACAAAATGAGTAAGCAAAATGTCCATTTCAGAGGTATTACCAAGTAAGCTATTTTAACACAATTCACGTAATTAAGAAGCACCATCTCCATTTCAGAGGTATTACCAAGTAAACTACAGTATACACTCTGCTGTATACAAATGTCTACTATATATAGTAGAGGGTGATGGAATAGAGCGTGACGGAAAATCCGATTCACCCCCCCCCCCTCCAATTTTTAGACGAGGAGCGCCAGTAGAAGTTTACACTTTCAAAATTTTAGATTGATATTCATCCGATGGTCGGGAAAAACACTTTAATGACTTAATGTAACCTGCAATTTTGGGTCGTTGTTTTAGGCTGGAGATTTGTTTTCTAATTCTGTTTTACAAGCCTCTTTTAGCATGTTATGATGATTATGTACAGTTGGCCAAGTAAAAGAGCATCGTGTCCTGCGACGTCCGTTAGTCACCACTATCAGCTGACCACGAAAGCTGGTCGTTCACTCGGTCGGTAGAGAGGCGCGACGCGGTGCGGCGCAGTAGCTTTCTAACCATTTTGATCACCTAATATTCAGTCATGGTTTGACAGTATTCAAAGATAAAACTATTCTCTGCACTTTGTTATAATAATATTTCATTTTGGGGCAAAGCATATATTCCTAAATTACTATTACGCCTAGTTGTGTTAGCAGTCTTGTAGTAGGAACATAAAAACTGGTGTTTTCAAAATAATAAATTTGAAATTGATGTATATTGTTATACAGTTCTATTTGGAATTAAATTACCAAACTTTTTAAAATTTTGAAAAAAATAAAATAATTTTACTACTTTTTTGTGTAGGCCTAAAGTTCAAATTTTTCCTTCCGTTACTGAAAATTGTTTGTTGCTTTAGAAAATAACTTTGTAAGTTTTACACCAATCAATTTTTACTAGCGTATATGAATTCTTTGGACTTTTCTCTACAAAAAAGCTATGGAACACTTTTGGATTGGTTTGTAATTACTATATGTGGCAAAATTTTGAAAATATGCTTGCACACGCAACGAAATCGCTTGGCATTGCAAAAAAATATCATGGACACGGTTTAAGGGTTTTAATTAACATACATGAACTTCAGACATTATGTTTTTGAAATGGACAACAGATTGGTTGCACTGTTGTATTAATTCAACTAATAGTCTATAACTTTATCGAAAAAGTTTTAATTTTTCCTAAAAATACAATTTTTTCAACACAATTATAACATTTTCTATATTTTGTATGAAACAAACCCTACTTATTTATACTTTCCATAGTTTTTTCTAAAAGATGAAATACGTATGCAAGTAGGTAAAATTGTAAGGAAGAGAAACAAAAAATTTGTTGTTAGTAGGCCTAATGAATCTACAAAATAGATTCACCTTTGAATTGCGACACGTGCAGAAATACTATGTTGTGGTTGTAGATCAGCTGCCGATATGACAGTTTGTTAGGTACGAATGTTGCCGAGTACAGTCGAAGTTATCCGAACCCAACAAATTCCGACCTAGACCTCGTCCACTAGGTCGGTAGAGAGGCGCGGCGCGGTACAGACCTCCAACAGTTTTGCATTTATTCGAAAACGGCGCCGAATAACTACCGAAAACTACCTCCCTAACGGACGAAGCTTTTATTTTAGAATTTAAATACATTTTCCTTTATCTTGGAAAAATTACTCTTCTAATTTTTCAATTAAAAAAAATAAATTAACAAGTTATTGCCAAATGTTTGCTCTAAATAATAAACCATATTAGGTGGTTCGATCTCGTTTAGTTTTTAAGTAATATAATTCTAAACAAAATTATTATTTCGTCGTAAATAAATTTTGTTCGAGCGCGATAGTTTTCCGCGCCGCGTCGCGAGTCTCTACTGACCTAGTGGACGACCAGATCAAAGTTTCAGAGGTAACATCGTTCACATAAAACAAAATAATATTATTTCTCCTATTTTTTGGAAATTCATTCAATCGCCGATTTAATTTAGTTGACTTACTAAAAATTAAAACCTCCATATTTGTGTTCAAGGCGTAAAGTGTAATCTTAAATCGCCAAAAAGTGTCTTATGTCATGTTTCTGGGACATGCTGTGTTTAATGTTACTAGGGAAGTATTGAATACTGCAGTACGAAGACGTTGGCTTTAAAGATTGGCACGTAGCCAACAACTGTAGTTTCCGCTACAGTGGATTGAGCTTTGAAATGATTTCGCCTTTTAGTGTAGTTGTGAGTTATACAAACTATATAGCATTACTTTGTTTTAAATAAGTCCAGTTTTTATTTTCAACTGTGAGATATTTGTTGGAATTCTCCTTTAGGTTGACAGAATATATCACAGAGAAGAAAAGTTTAAAACAACTGTTCTACTCGTTCAGTACTTATCATATTTTGATAAAACTTTTACTGATGTGATAAGAACTGTCATTTAGGAGGTAAGAGGTAGTTTATTCAATCGTGCTTTTTAAAATAGGAATCAGTAGTGATGGACAAGTTTTTTCTTTAACGGCGTTTGGTTGCTTTATCCTTATATATAATTCTGTAAGCGAAATTTTAGATTCGAAATTGTGGGAATTTGGTAACTCGGAGGATAATGGGAGAGGTATCAAATTAAAGGTATCGATTCAAGGAACGAGGGAAAAATATAAGTTTTTTCTAAAATTAAAAATTAAGGGGTTTTTGGGGTCCCTGAAAAACGAAAAATCCTCATAAGAAAAACATGAGAATTTAAAAACATCTGTTTTGTTTACATTAAAACATTTGGTATTAAATAAATAAATTAAAAATATAAAACAGCTGTTCTGTAGTTTACATTAAAACATTTGATATTAAATAAATAAATTAAAAACATAAAACAACTGTTCTGTAAAATAATATGACAGTTTATGTAAATTATATTTTTAAATAAAATCTGCTACTTATTAACCTATAAAAGATACACGTTGACACACACATAGAAGATAAGTGTGATTTTTGGAAGGTTGTATGGCTGTTCTATTACCTTTACATACATTTATACTAATATTATAAAGAGGTAAAGTTTGTTTTTTTGTTTATTTGTTTGTTTGTATGTAGGGGGTAATCTCTGGCACTACTGAACCGATTGAAAAAATTGTTTCACTAATAAAAAACTACACTTTCCCTGAGTAACATAGGCTATAATTCATTTTGATAAAAACCATTTAGTCGGAAGAAATTCTTAGGTTAGGCCTAGAATGATACACCAACACATGTATTTGATAAAATAACAGATAATATAGCTGTTTGTTCCAATATTTACATTAACAGCTGATTTCAAAATTAGAAGCAATTATTTTTGTATTTCTAGCTTTTAGGTTAGGGTTTTAAAGTGTAAACCTGAGTCTTGCTGGTTCTTTTAACCATTATTATAACTGCTGTTATCAAATATAAGAAATAACTTGATTTGAACATTTATAATTATTTATCATCTTCGTTTTGAGATTTATTATTAATCGTACAACTTTATTATAAATAAAACATAACATTTGTTTTTAGAAGGTTCCATTGGGGGTTGGCGTGCGGAGCACGCAGGGGTCTCCCCTAGTATTGGATAAACTGTTAACTAAAGATAAAACAAAATAGCAAAGGAAGAAATATTTACTATGAAAATGATTCCAGTAGCATACGTATATCTTTTCTTAAAATAACCGCTTTTAATGCGTATGCTGGCTAAACTGTTATATACGTTAAAACAATAGGTCAGTTAAATAAACATTAAGCTAAAGTGTACCTTAAAATTGTATGGTATTGTTTGCAATCAAGTGAATACAAATAAGCAATATCTATTACTAAAAAGCTTTGAATAATCATTTTAAGGTTTCACACTGATTTAAATAAAAACCCGAACCACAAAACAAGGAGCAAAAACTATAACTAAACAACTAAATTGTAAGTTTGGTTAGAGGAGTAGTGTTAAAACCCTCTGAGGATGATAACCATGTCATCGAAATGTACATAAGGGTAAGGTATTAAACTTAACTTACAATTTAATTGTTTAGTTATAGTTTTTGCTCCTTGTTTTGTGGTTTGGGTTTTTATTTAAATCAGTGTGATTTTGTCGCCACAGTGCTCTTTTATTTGTTTAATTTTAAGGTTTGACTAGTTTTCTCTAGCTAAAGCTAAAATGATTAAGAAAGTGAGCTTGTATATTTTGCCGTATGCTTTAACCTATCTAAAATTACTGTATCGTTGTCAATTTGTGTATGCCAATCTCATTTTATAGCGAATAAGATGTTTAGTTGTAATTAATGTTTTTGTCACAGCTACATTATTACTTTATAACTTACTCTATGCTATTTGATGTCAAGCCATTCTGTGGAGTGTGCACCTTCTGAAAACTCCGTGTGTTAATAGAAAATAAAAGATTTACAACTTTTAAAGTTCGGTTGTATATGATTTATAAGTCAATGAATAACTTTGCTTCAATAGTGATAGATGTTTAATGAGTACTGTGGTGAATTTAAACAATTAGAAACACTGAAGCCCCAAACACAAATTCGGTGAATAGAATTACACAAATAAACTGAAACACATTTATTAATATAGTTATTCTAGTTCCCTGATGTAGAACCAAGTGTTAGACGGTTCTAAATCTAAACTAAGCTAAACCTTCAGGAAAGGGGGGAGAATAGGTCTGTTTAGTTTTATGGTTTCATTCTTGTTAGCACTAGGGGTTGTTTTATGGTTAGTTTAGACTAGGGGCTCTGCTCCTGGACTCTTCGCTCGCAGTTGGAAAACTCTCTAAAGGCTCTCGCTAATCTTTGGCTCGTTTGTACCTGGGTGAACGAGCATCGTTCAGTATTTTCAACATCTAGATTGTATCTATAATGAATCTATTCGAATATTTAGTGACTTTGAAGGAGGTATACAAAGAAGCTGTACCTATTCGCCTTTTAAGTGACTTGAAAGGTGGTATAAAAAGAAGTTCAGATTTTAAATTTTATGCGCATTCTTCAGACTTTAAACGCGGTTTTAAAGACCTAGCGCATTCAATTCCCGACGTCAAATAACCCCGGTATGCAAATTTTCATCAAAATTGTTAGAGCCGTTTTCGAGATCCGCGACAGATACAAGAGTTGTTCCTTTAAAGTAATAGGATTTTGAACCCTCCGATGATGACAAAATTGCTTTTTGTCTATATGACTAGCTTCTCATTAAAACGTTTAGGTCGACTCCTACATCTTAGAAAATTTTGTAAGAAATAAAATTGTTTAGGTCAAGCACTTTGAAATAAAAATTTTTTGTCTCTTGAAATTTTTGCTGAAAACTCTTCTTTTTCGAGATATTAGCAACTTTATGTCGATTTATTTCATCACGTTTAGGGCCGCCATTTTGTTTTGGGTGGTCCGATTTTTATTTTTTTATGTCATTTTCCTAGTCTTAAATAGACCTTTAAAATGAGGTATCACATGACCATACTTCCCATTTAAAAATTTTGAGTTGCCCCCAAAATCCCCTATTTTTAGGGGACACTCAAAATTTACGATTGCTTCAAAAGATACTCTGGGTTAAGTTAGTATCGTTCCCCAAAGGATATTTGTTTGTTTTAACAAACACAAAACTTAAAGAGGGGGGGTAGTGACTTTATAACCACCCTGTATAACTGAATAGTAATGGTTGCCTAGTTTTAGGTAACTATCTTCATAGTCCGTTTCTGGTTTCTAGAACATTCCGAAACAAGAAGTCATTGTGATGGTCCGGAGCCGTCTATAACATTCTAGAACACTCTCGAACCTTCTGGACGTTTTTATAACTTGAGCAACGTTCTACAACATTCTCAAAAATTCAAGAATATTCAGGAATAGTCTAGAAACTTCTGGAATATTCTATAACATTCGGGGAACATTAAGACAAATTTTGGCCAATCTCGGCCACTTTGGCACTCGATTCCCAAATGCTTCACCGACTTCCCATGAGATTTTCATTTTTCGACACCCATATCTCCGAACCCAACCCCTAAACCGAAACCTTCTTCATGGATGGGGTTTGGAGGCCTAATATAGCACACAACCAGCGACCAAGGAATACTATAGACTGGCAAAGCCCATGCACAACGCATTACGGGAGTTGAAGCCGACCACGCCCACTCATAGGTGAAAACATCGGATTCTCTGTCCGCGACCAGTACACATTTTAATTCGCCGCGTTTCATTAACAACGTTGGAACACACACTTAGTGTTCAGATAAAATTCTGAAATTTTAAAATATTGCATAAAACTGCGCTCACGGTATCAAACAAAAATAGAAAAATATATTTTATGTTGCGGGAACAAATATAAAACAAAGAAAGAAAATCTAGGTATAGCGAGAAAGTTTTGTATTTTTTGTGCAGGTGATCTGTCAAATCGTAAAAGTTAATGGAAATCAACCAAAAAAGAAAAACATATTCTTTTCATTTCTTTGTAAAATGCTTAGTTTAGCCTGTAGGCTGTGGTATAGTGACGAGTTGGTTTGATTGTTTTGTGAACCGGCGCGCTGACAACACCATCGCTATTCTACTGTATTTACAAGTTTCATTTGTAGTTCTTGTTCTATCACTATATTGTACCATACATTTATGTTCCGAGTAATTATAATTTAATAAAAATTGTTAATATATTAAAATTGTATAATAAGAACAATAACAAAAGGTAACTGAATGAGTTATACGGTTTTGAAAGAAAACAACACTTTATTCAAAATTAAAACTATAAAACAATCCTTGCCCTAGAATAAAAAATAAAACCACAATATCCATATAAAATTAAAAACCCTTGTACCCAGACATAAAAAATCATAAAAAGTATATTTACTGTCCTAAGAAAGTAATTGTTTTTGTCAAATATCTCCTAACGTTTTGCTTGTGCATTTTTTATCTAAGCAATTTAGTATAGTGATGGAATCTTACAGTTGAGTATTTCTTACTTATTACTTTTATTAACGTAATAAAATGGTTTTGGTCAGAGTCTTGGTTAAAAAAATTATCACTTTCATGAAAATTATCCCTGCCAGTTATTGTTTTAAAACTTTAGAAGTCATTATATCGATCAGAAGTAGAAGAGTCTGACGTTTTCATCCCCACCACTCATAGGTGAATCGGCTTTAAGCCTTGTGCGACATTGCCCGTCTATGGTATCCCTTAGTTGCTGCACACAACCCACGTGGGCATGCTTAGTTATAGCGGCACTCACAGACAAACCACGTTTACTTTGTTGTATTTATGTATTATTTAAAAAATGTTCGTTGTCAGGTTATATAGCTTTGCCGCCCGCCCCTGCAACCCCAAGGTGGTTATATGGTATCCCTCCATTCCCCATCTGTGTAGAATGTTTTATTTAGGATCTGCAGGTGTGAATTGCGTAGTAATAGCACCACGCACGGACATACATTATTATTTTATATTGATTATTTCAAACATTTTCGTTGTCTGGTTGTATATAAAACGTCCAGCTGTGTTTATAATATTATACGGTTCAATTAATTAGCAACAGCTGTTTTAAATTTGTATTTCTACATATTTTCCTGTTTCTGGAATCTAATGTTAGCTAAAATCTTAATCTACTTTCTTTAAGCAAGTGCTAGTAGAAGTTGTATGTTAGTTCACAAACTTTTGCTTCTTTTTATTCAACGAGCTAAATTAAATTTACGATTAAAAACTCTAAAAAATTTGCCGGATGGTATTAGTTTATCTATTACAATTGCTCTGTTAAACTATTCCGTGCAGTACGACACAAATACTTCATATTTTCTTTACCTTGTTTTAAATACCAAGCGAAATTAACGGTTTAAAAATTAATGTAAATAAATATAAAACAGATAATTCCACTAATTTCCATTCACTCTGTTTTTCTTCGATTAAAACACTAGCCACGAACGGTCCTCGTATAAATTGCAATATAATCAAATCAAATAACAGAAGGACAACATTAGTTTTAACGGGATAATATAATTTAATTGATAGAACATGAAAATCTTGTAAATTAGATCGTAGATGGAACTATGTGGAACGGTTATAATGCAATAATCGAGTTAGCGTCATGGCAATCAAATTTCCTAATTCGTCGTTGATCCCATTACGAGCTTTGTTCAATAAACTGGAAGACAACGCAATCTTGCGGAAAGTCTTTAAACTTTACACAAACATGATTTTATTTTATACACAAACAATACGTTCCATTTCAAAAATTTTATAGAAACATTTAAAATAAATACATTTTTGGAAAATGTTTCTGATCGAACACTATATTGTTCAGATGAAAAGATTGTGTGTAAAGATTTAACGAAACAAATAATTTCAGATTTTTATGAAACTTTACTGATTCGCTAACTATTGCTCTGTTGTGATTTACTTGTAAAACAAACACTGGCAACAAATACGACCTTAAGTTGGTAGTCAAGTCACCCAAGTTTTTATTTTGTTTATTGAAGATATATTTCTTTTGACAAGTTTTGAAAAAAATAATGAGAGTTAATTTTTTTGATCCCGAGCTCAGGTCTCGAGAAAAATGATAAATTGGTCTCCCGTGCTTTTACTATTATTATTTTGTAAGTGCTCGTTCTGTACACATACAACTAAAGAAGGTATAAGAGTATCAAACAAAAATAAAACCGTTATCAAAGGTTAGGTTAGAGACATTTATCAGCTGGAATCGTGCAATATTTAAAAGCGGTGGATCTATATATAAGTGTGGGAAAATGTAACTATTTTTGAAACTGTTAATTATAGGTTATTTATACATCATCGCAGTTTTTACTTTCTCCACCCTATACGTAGTATATGGAGAAAGTATTGTTTTCGTTCTAATTTTCGAATTTGAATTTTTAGTGGAATTATCTGTTTTGGTGCTCCCTGAACCCCCAAAAAAATGTTTAATGGAATTATCTGTGTTGGTGCTCCCTGAACCCAAAAATAGGAATATCTCCAGGTGTTTATTTCTTCATTTTTTCAAATTTTTTATTTTTAAGGGGGTTTACCCCCCAAAAATGGCCAAAAAACGAGAAAAATCCAAATTTCTCAAAAACGGCTCTACGATTTTCATAAAATTTTGCACATTTGTAGCCCTTAATGTACCCTACCATATGCAAAAAACCGCATCTGTCTAAAAATTCTCGTTTAGGTAATAATAATAACAATAACTGATTTTTGGGGGTTTTTGGCCAAAAAGAGGGTTGTTTATCCAAATTTTTCAAAACCTTTTTTGTGCATCTATACAGGCCTAATTGACATTTTTTTTTTCAAATTCGTTCGTAATCGATCGAATAGTTTAAATAATAATAATAATATAATATGGATGTGTGTTACATGCATCTAATATTTTCCATGGTAACATTTTCCTACTTTTGCAATTCTAAATAACCACCTCCTATGCTACTCTTGGGAAGGTATAAAGTTTCAACTAGGAGAAAGTATGTGGCAGTTATCTGGTACCGTTTATTAGATTATGTTTACACCTACATTATTGCTTAAAAAAAAAACTCAATGACTAAATATTACACAACAATAAAGATTCTACAAATGACACACTTTACGCATAATTTGTACGGCTTCCGCGTATACAATTTAAATTGGTAAGTACAATAATGTAAAAACTTTATTTACTGTCGTTGATTTATATATAATTACAAAGGGCATGGCTTGAACTTTGAGGGGTAAATACTGTAATTTATAAATAACTAGCAGGTAACCGCAGCTTTGCTCTCAGGTTTTGAGGTGCAGCTCACGTCTTTGTCTGCATTTTAACTAAAATATTAGCTCGGAAAATACTTTACCTCTAGATGCAAATGACGGAATAGATTTAAAAAATCTATATATCTATATATATAAAAGCCAAATACCACTCACTCACTGACTCATCACGATTTCTCAAAAACTAAAGAACGGATTGCAATGAAATTTGGTTTGTAGTTTCCTCTAGGGCCCTGGGTGCTCGCTAAGAAAGGTTTTTAAAATATTCGAAATTTTAGTGGGGAGGGGTTTGGTGGGTCAAAGTTACTAAAAAGAAAACACCGAACGGATTGGAATTAAATTTGGTATGTAGCTTCCTCTAGGGCCCTAGATGCTCGCTAAGAAATGCTTTTACAAAATTCGAAATTTTAGGGGGTTTTGGGGGTGTCAAAGTTAGTAAAAATCCCCATATTTAACTTTGATTTGTCTCTTCGTGCAAAGCCGTATCGGGCCAGCTAGTATTACTATACAGGGTGGTTATAAAGTCACACCCCCATCTTTAACTTTTGTGTTTGTTAAAACAACCAAATATCCTTTGGGGAACTCAAAGTATCTTTTGAAACAATCGGAAATTTTGAGTGTCCCCTAAAAATGGGGGATTTTGGGGGCAACTCAAAATTTTTAAATGGGAAGTATGGTCATGTGATACCTTATTTTAAAGCTTTATTTAAGACTAGTAAAATTACATAAAGAAAGTAAAAATCGGACCACCCAAAACAAAATGGCTTCCCTAAACGTGTTGAAATAAATCGACATAAAGTTGCTAATATCTCGAAAAGGAAGAGTTGTTAGAAAAAAATTCAGGAGACTAAAAATGTTTATTTCAAAGTGCTTGACCTAAAAATTGATTCCAAATCAATTTCGTAAATTTTATTTTTTACAAATTGTTTTAAGATGGAGGGGTGATTTATTTACTTTAATAAATCACCACTCCTACCCCACCTACAATTATGAAGTCACAGTGAATCTGCTTGATAATTTAAATATGTTTGTGAGAAAGTATGTGCCAGTTCCTGGTAGCGTTTATTTAAATTGTTTTTATAATCTGAACTGGTAACATTCCAGAGTTCTGGTAGTCCCTCAACATGTAAAATTAATGATTTGGTTTCTTATTTTGACCACAAACGAGTCATGTTTTCACCCTCGCTCTAGCGAAAAGTTTCTGCTTGCTCGAAACATGATACACTCGGAGAGACACTCTGATATGACCTGTACACACGACGGACACTTCGACACTGACACAAGTGTCGCAACCGAGTGTCATGGACAGAGACACTCGATGTATACACTCAATGTCGACATTAAAGTGTCGCCGTGTATACTAGCCTTAAAACTTGAGATTAAGAATTCACGTTTCAACGATCTCGCTGCTTGCGATTCAAACCGGCTGTGAAGCTACTAGTCAACCTACAAACGTCGTCTCGTGGACTCGCTCTAGTACAGAGACGTGGATGGTGCTCAGATGCACGGTTAGAGGGTGCGCAGCAGATATTCAACTCAGTCCAGCATTGACCATCCCTCGCTTCTCCCTGCGCCACGACAAGGTCACTGACTGTACTCGGACTAATTTTAATAAAATCACACCGTACACTCGGAGTGTTCCCCAGCGTGAAGAAACTTGATTTCTGTATTTAATATTATTTACAATCATAGTTTATGAGTATACATATTTTTACATAGACATAATAATGTATATTTCAAATATATTTGTTTACAGTATAAGTTTTAAAATGATAAACATAAAATATAAATTATTTTAGGCATACTAAACGTAAAAATATTTACCACTATGTTCACAACTTTACGAGTGGTGAAAGAACGAAATCAGTTTCCTTTACAAGCCACAACGTCTTGAAAAGCAAGGAATAAAAAGTTTCCTGTATTAAAAGTCAGTTATAGAGGTTATTTTAGAATGTGATTGCAGTCACTTCCGGTCGATCATTGCATTAAAGTTTCCTCGGTTCCCCTTTGGTGCATCATTTACAGACAAATTCAGTAATGGAAAAAAGAAATATCCTTTGCAGTTAGATAAAGAAAACGATAGTTTAAAGTATATAACGGTTGCAAATATTTACAAAATGGCTATCGAATGAGATTGAGAAACAGTTTACCTATACTTTCTAAAGTTTTTTTTTTTGGTTTTCATTTAACTAAAAATAGATTTATCAGATTTATCTTAACTTCTACCTCAGTTTGCATTGGCTTTCATGAGGTGTTTTTCATTCAGCTTTTTCAAAGTTGGATTATTTCAAGATTGGCTTTTTTAATGTAATCACAAAAACTACTTTATTTTATCCGACCAACTTTTAATCACAGATTGTAGGTTTCGGCAAGCTGTGCCACCATCTTCGTATCTACTAATAAAAAGATGCTTGGACACAATCTATAGGCGAAGAGGAGTGCGAGAGAGCAGCTCAATCTGCCAAAGTTTAAACAGGTTGAAACTTAATATATCGGTTTAAGGGTCTGCTGTAGTGGCGGCCATCTTGGATTTTTATCCCATAAGAGCAATGTTAAATTTTAAAACATTTATTTCGTTTATTTTTTATCATAAAATTGTTTGCAAGGTCTCATTTTAAGCACAGTCACAATACTCATCCGTTTTGCAGTTTACATTTTTTTTAAATTTTTTCATTTGTCGCGCAATTGACATTTTTGAAGTACCAAGTTTGAACTTTTTCTTTACACAGTATAGTTATGTATAAAAATGTATAGTTAAAAGTGAAATGCAAGCCGGATCCGCAATTTTATAAAGAATACTCAGTTTTTTTTTCAGCTCTCAATTGCAAAAGATGGATTCATAAAATGGTTTGAGAGGCAATGTCAAAGCGCTCACCTGCATGAAATTGCACTGTTCAGATAAGGTTATAGAGAGAAGTGCTTGCGTTTCCGGTTGCTTTCTCGTTTACTGGAGCAGACCCCCCAGTCTTCGTTAGTCTAACTGGTTTAAAGAAATTAATATTTTGTGAGTGGCCAAAATTCATATACCATACATTTGTACCATAATATTTTATACAGTGAAGTGAAGAATATTTTTTATTTGTTACAATATTATGGATAAAGAACAACACGAGACATTTAAGACACACGTTTAAAAATAACACTCATACTCAAGACAAGTAATTGGTTCCTTCCACCATACAGTAATCGTTACAACTGGGGAATTGTTATTGTCAAAGTCACTGTATCCATATGTTTAAGTCGATTGTTGGTGGGGGATTAGTGTGTTGAATATTTCGTTGGAAGAATAATTTAGTTTGTGCAAATGTTTAGAATATTTCGTGACAAGTGCGTCTGTATGCATTTTACTTTTATCACTGGTTAAACCGTTAAAGATACACTAAAATAGTAAGCGGAAGAAAATATGTTAACAATTCAAATATCTACAAAAACGGCAGAGATAGATGTTCATTATGGTTTTAATACAATAACCGTTTTCATCTTATGATTGTACTAGCTGACCCGTACGGCGTTGCCCTTGGTGATTGGTATTTTCAGTCTGTTTAACGTAATTGTATTCTTTTTAAGTGTTCAGTCAGTGAGTGGTATTTGGCTTTTACATATATATATATATCTCAAATAATAAAAGCACTATTGTCATAATAATACAAGATCTGGAATTATGATTTTAGTAACTTTGATCCCCAAACCCCTCCTAAAATTTCGAAATTTTGCATACCCTTTCTTACTGAGTACCTATGGCCCTAAAGGAAGCTACATACCAAATTTCATTACAATCTGTTCGGTAATTTTGGAGAAATCGTGATTTAGTCATGTTTACCCCCCAAAACCCCCTAAAATTTCAAATTTTTTAAACTCATTTTTAGTGAACACTTATGGCCCTAGAGGAAGCTACATAAAAACTTTCATTCCAATCCGTTTGGTAGTTTTGAAGAAATCGTTTTTAAATAACTTTGATCCCCCCAAACCCCCCCTAAAATTTCGAATTTTTTCAAACCCTTTCTTATTGAGCACCTATGGCCCTTGAGGAAGCTACATACCAAATTTCATTACAATCCGTTCTGTAGTTTTTGAGAAATCGTGATGAGTGAGTGAGTGAGTGGTATTTCGCTTTTATAAATCAATATAGATTTTTCGCAACAAATAAGTAGTTATGGTTATTAACTTTATAGGCTATTGATTAAACTTAAATAACTTAGTTTTATTCTTTCTAACTTTTAAACAACAAAATGCTAAATCAATTACAGTGAACTTTTGTTTTCTTCTATGATGTCCACGTCTGCGGACTAGTATATTGGACTGAAGTATGTGCAATGTAATGACACATAAGTTTGGATGAGCAGTGACAACACCGTTCGTCATAGTGATGTGCGATTCACAAATGATCAAAACGCTCATTGAACATTAAATAAATACAATTTCAACTGGGTATTTTATCTGTTCCAAAGTAATTAAACTGTGACCGTCAGGCAAATCTGTGTTCCTAGAAACTATTTTCCTTTAAAGATGTAGAACGATACGAACGATTTATTAAAAAACTAACCTCCATAAAAGTATACTATGAACTCGTCAGTGAAGGAAAGGGAATAATGCCAACACAAAAAATCAAAATCTCCCCATATTGAATGCGAGGGTTTCTATCGCTGTTAACAGTCAATCGTTTGCCAAGTACGCTCATACAACACGAGGCAGCTGAGAATAAAAACCACTTGAAAGCCGATTCAAGATGGCGGCCGTAGGGAGAGAACTATATTCCCCATTGTTGCTTACAAATGCAATGGTCTAATTGCACATGCAATTCCAGGGCTTTTCAATTCGGTCACAACTGCAGTGTGTACAGTGGCACTCGGCAAATTATCCCTCGGTTGGAATTCGATTATATTGTTTTTAGAAACGAGCAAATAGATTACAATGTCGTGTTTTATTGGATTAGACAAATGGTGGGAAAGCATTTCTTGTAAAAATTACATTATTGAAGTTATTAGACGGCTTCGTATACTGTTTGCTTCGCTCACCAACTTTCTGAGAGACTCACGGCTTAAGCGTCCGCTCTACATTGTACACTCTCGACGAAGCAAATGCAAAAATATTAATGTATACTCTGACATTTTCAAGGAGTACGGAAGATTTTTAATTAGGATAGGGTGGTGAGGTTAGTGGTAACCTAGATCTTTACGCGTGCGCAGTAAAGTCATAGTTTTGAGAGAATTATCGAACTTTTTTAATATAATAGAAAACAATGCAATCTCGCTGCTTGTGAGCTTATTATGCTTTAAGCTGACTCAAGCGTTAAGTATTGAGTGAAATAATAATTTCCAATGATCACATCTAAAATACGTCAGCGCAACACATTTTTTTCAAAAAACGGTTGATTATAACGTATCGTTAAAAACCCTTGGTTTGCCAAGTAATTCTGTGAATAAAAAAACATGTTTGGTTTTCTGTCCATGGCACTTGTAGTATACACCTAACCTAAACGCTTCATAGTTTATAAGTAAATTTATCTACCTCTATTTAAATTGTACAGTATAACTTTCTCCTTTACTAACTGCACAGTTTGATATATTGCATTACCGTTTGTGCAATATCCAAATGCAGTAACTAAATGCAATAACCATTATTTGCCATAACTTTATAACTGGTCAACCAAATTCAAAATATGTTGAACAAGTTTTATGTCAAACAAAAGACTAATGAAGTAATTGTGTTTGAAATTGACAAATTTAAACAAACTTTGTGTTTAAAATATTCATTTTAATGCAAAATTACTAAGCAAAATTGCATCTAATGTACACATTGTTTGAATAGTTTAAAGTTTAGCTAGTTCTCTCTATTATATAAAAAATCCTTTCATTCACGCAAACTCTTGCCTTACTACGCATACATCATTATCCAGGTCTCCATACATCCACATCCTATCCCGATCTAAGTGCCTCTGTCCTAATCAAAACGCTTGCCTTACTACGCATACATCATTATCCAGGTCTCCGCACCTCCACACCCTATCCCAATCTAAGTGCCTCTATCCTAATCAAAACGCTTGCCCTACTAACTACGCATACATCATTATCCAGGTCTCCGCACCTCCACACAATATTCCAATCTAAGTGAGCCTGTTATAATCAAAACTCTTGCCCTACTGCGCATA
>JAGFPH010001401.1:72112-96641 GCA_018207615.1 Philaenus spumarius
ATTCCCGATATCAAATAAAACAGTTTAGAAAGAAGCATTGATATAGTGCCAACATTCCCGCAACAAATTTCATTACAGCGCAAAGTTGACTTGGGATAACAATAGCAGTTTAAAATAAAATATTGAAGAAATTCTATAAACCTTCATAAACTTCGCTTAAATCCCAGGTTTTATATACTTTAATAGCGTGGAATAAATTACATACTTCTTGTAGATTCTTTATACAGAATACGAGTCCGGCACACAATAGCTCAGTATGTTATAGTACCTAGGAGAGAAGGGAAATCGTTATTTATAGTGGCAACATATTTAATAAATAAAAGAATATTGAAGTTTGGAATTTTATGTATTCTACTTAAATTGGGCCAAAACGAATACATCTTGGTGGTCATGAAAAGGATTCTGAGTTGAGGTGGTAAAAACATTTGGTTAAAATAAACATGATTTTAAGTGATTTTTGTGATGGTTGGCTTACAAATATTAATTATTACATCTATATAAATAAATATTGAGCTTGACCTCTGAGGAGTTATCGACCAAGTCACCCTCTTCAGTTATAACACTTACAGTTGGATTATTGTAGCTTGTATGTCGCTGAAGATGAGTAATTTTTGTTGAAACGCGTTTGAGTAAATACACGTAGGCCTATTAGTTGTGAGATTCTGTAGTTATTTGCCATTATATCAAATTATTTCTGTATTTTAGTAGGATAGGTTTGGAAAAGTCATATTTAAAAACTTAAATATGATGTTTTAGCATTTAAGAAAGCAATATTATAATAACGGGTAATTAATTACCTCATTTCAACGGCCTAGCATTCTAAAATGAATTGGTCAGTTGAAAAAGGTACACATTCCATAAAAATGACAAAATGAGTTGAGATAGCCATTTTGTGCTTTAGATAAGCCACCATCTGTTGGGCGTAAAAAGAAACATATTCGTAAACTCTAAACCTAGTCTGATCTAAGTTATTATTATAAACCTCTCACGAATACAAATTATACAGATTCAAACTTAAGAGCAACCAAGCAAACTTCCTATAACAGCTCCTAGATGGTGCTGATAAACTATCGTTTACTTTCTTTTGCTTTACATCTAATATTTATATCGATAGTATATTTAATATATCCTATCGGATTACAAGTTTCGGTGGTTCATGCCACCATCATCAGATCACCCTCAAAAATATGAAAAATTTCAAGTTATTGGAATGAATATTTTTTTATTTTGATCTGAACCACTTAAACATGTAATCCGATAGGATATATTTTAGAGCGCTCGACCGTTGAAATAAGGTAATTAATTACCCATTATTATTATTAAAAAATTAAAACCCAGTAAGCATAAGTAAGCATGAACACTTTTCAATTTATGAAAAATACTATACCTAACTAAAATTTCAATAGTCTTATCTCGTTATTAACATAAATTCTTGTTATTTTGTGTGGTAAGGCAAGCAAGTTTTATTTATTGTTTAACAGTAAGTAACAAATTAAATACAGTTTTCTTTTTAAATGCATTGTTTACAAGGAATTAGTAATTAAATCTTAAACGGTTTCCAAGTTACAGAAAGTGGAGAAAGGCGACATTTGCAACGTTTGTATCTTATAATATTTACAAACCTTTCCACCAGATAAATATGTCCCTTATTTACTATAAAAAGAATCATAGGGTGTTCTATTAAAACCCACTCATTCAGTTACTGATAAGCCCCAGCTTTAAAAACACGACGAAAGTGAGAACTTGTCATTCTGAAAAAAGCAGTGAAATTAATCCAACTTGGATAGTACTTTTGATTGAAACAGCTTTAAAAAAACTCAATGTTCAAACCCACAACGCTGTAATGGATTCCGGAAGTTCAGGTCATCGTTGGCAAATTAAACAGCAGACACCTTGGCTATGAGAGTTTGTAAGATTAATTTCCTTAGACCAAAGGATGTAGGTAGGATAACAATTAATCTTGACTAAATTACAATAAAAAACATGAACCAAGGAGGGGATTCGTACCCAGAACATTTAGCGTTCTGTCAACTGAGCTATGATGACCACACCTGTTATTGATCGATGTTATCTCACTTCTACGGTATACAGCATTTTTTGTGTGAACTAACATACTGATTATCTCTTTTCAAACAACATTGGAATCAATCATAATTCTATTAATTTGCATCCTACATTCGTTTTATTTAATGCTTTTTTAATTGTGATTTTTTTCCGCTATACACTTTCGCAGCAAGAGTCTATTCAACTAAATCTGATTGGCACACACCGCTAAAGGTCCTGGGATCAAATCCCAGTGTTGGTCTATGATTTTTCACTCATAATTTAATTTTTTTTTTTTTTTTTTTGGTTTAAAGGCGAAAAACCTGGATGAGATTACGGAAGAAGACCTAATAAAGCTACGCGCACACTAATGTGGACGATATAGTACTGCAGAGATTACGGAAGAAGACCTAATAAAGCTACGTGCACACTAATGTGGACGATATAGTACTGCAGAGATTACGGAAGAACACCTAATAAAGCTACGCGCACACTCATGTGGACGATATAGTACTGCAGAGATTACGGAAGAAGACCTAATAAAGCTACGTGCACACTAATGTGGACGATATAGTACTGCAGAGATTACGGAAGAAGACCTAATAAAGCTACGCGCACACTCATACAAGTGAGATAACATCGACCAATATCTGGAGATATCAGGGTAGCTCAGTTGGCAAAGCACCACGACGGAAACTTGAAGGTCCCCGGGTTCAACTCCCGGTCTTGGTCTATGTTTTTTCACTTGTAATTTAATTAAATATCCCTTGCAGAGGAAGTGTATAAGCGGAAAAAATAAAATGAAATAAAATATTAATAATAACACCACTGTAAGCTGCAAAATAAGAAATGAGATTGTTTTCAATGTCGTGTGCACGAGGTATTCAATCTGTTAATTCAATAATTGCAGTAAAACCGTACAAGTGAGATAACATCGACCAATATCTGGAGATATCAGGGTAGCTCAGTTGGCAGAGCACCACGACGGAAACGTGAAGGTCCCGGGTTCAACTCCCGGTCTTGGTCTATGTTTTTTCACTTGTAATTTAACTAAACATTTTTAGTTGACCGAGAACACCTACTCACCGGAGAAATGCACTTTCGTGATAAAGTAGACTAATAACTAATTTCCCGTTGATATTATAAAAAAACTGTTTGTATAAAACTAGAGGAATGCTCCAACCAGCAACCAACGCTCGCTACGCTCACGGCGAAGCAAATGCAAACAGATTTTTGTATACTCTAATATTTACTCGGAAATAACGGTTTATTAGGGCAGAGACACTTTGGTCGAGGTAGCGGTGACTGTCATACTTAGAAGATTTGTTAACATTTTGAAAAAAACTCCTTTATAGTTTTGTTTTAGAAAAAATTAAATATAATTAAAATTAATTTAAGATTTAGATTTTTAACTTAACAAAATTAGGTTTTGTTTTAGAAGATATCAATTGCATTTAGAATTAATTAAACGTACTTATAATTATAATTCTAAAGCCACGATGGCCGAGGTTGTTAAGGCGTGAAAGCTTTATCAATCGTCATGGCAACCATCAATGGAAAAGTTCCGGGTTCAATTCCCATTGACCCCGAATAATTTTCTAAATGGCTTCTTAACAGACATCATTGGCTGTTGTTCGGATTCCACGTTAAACTTTAGGTCCCGTCTTCATTAGCCTTAAAGTGCTAGCAACAGGACGTTAAAAAAAAAATTATTCTGCAGCCTTTTCAAAGGGCGTTATTACTGCTAGAAGATAATAATATTAAAATATAATATCTGTCATATAAGTTACAGTCTTACTTCTTCAGTTTGATTTCAGAAAGTATGAACTATATTTTATATTGGTAGCTTAAATCTTAAAAAAGGACCAATTAATTGTAAGGTTTGCCCTAGAAACAACATATATTGCAATTCTGACAATTTTCTTAAATAAATTCTATTTAATATTCCAAAATGGGGCGGGTTTTTGCGTTTTTAGACGTTGTTGATAGAAAAGGAATTATGTTTACCTCTTGAATTTTGTGTACAAAACTCAAGTTCATTTTATTTTATTTCAGCTGAGAAACACTTTCATATGCGCAAGCTACGTCTAAATATAAATTAACATTAGAAACACACAAACATAAAACTCTTTTCACAGAGATAAAAAATAATACATTTTAAAGGAGGAAACACGAAAAATAATTTAAAATACAGTAAAAAATTATAAAAAATACTGGAACATAATATAACAACTTTAAAACAGATGGCCGCATAAACAAGTGAAAAGAAAATGTTAAACAATTACAAATTTTTAAAACTTGTTTGCAAGAATTAGTTTAAAATATACATGGACCTAAACAAATTGGTTTAAATTTAAAGTTGGAGTCGCATCCATTATTTCAAGGCAGACTAAAGTACAAAAAACTCCTCCACAGAGTAAAAGGATCTATACAATAGTAGATGTGTAAGGCTGTTTTTAATGGGTAAACTATAACGATGGTTGTTCTGTGGTAGCTTATTAAGGTTCTGCTGTAGTGGCGGCCATCTTGGATGTTTATCCCGTAAGAGCAATGTTAATTTAAAACCATTTATTTCGTTTATTTTTTATCACAAAATTGTTTGCAAGGTTTCAATTTAACCACAGTCACAATACGCATCCGTTTTGTGTTTCACATTTTTTTTAAAATACAGTTCATTTGTCACGTATTTGAAATGTTTTAAGTACCAAGTTTGAACTTGTTTCCTTAAACAATAACAAATTTATATTTAAAAGTGAATCGCAAGCCGGATCCGCAATTTTATAAAGAATATTCCATTTTTCAGCCAAAAAAATATGGATTTATAAAATGATTTTAAATGAGGCAATGTCAAAGCGCTTGGATGCAAGAAATAGCACTGTTTAGAACGGTTATAGATTGAAGCGCTGTAGTTGCCGGTTGCTTCTTTTTTACTGGAGCAGATCTTTAATCAGTCTAGAACCAGCTTGGGAAAGAGGTTTCCTGTATAAATTCAGTCTGTGATGTCTAGTAAAATAATTACTAGCTTGCTGGTACTATAACTGTGTATATTATTATTTTGGATATGATCACATTTGTATTTGAATTACAATATACAGGATGGAACAAAGTTAACGTTAAAAACTTCGGAAAATGGTTCTATGGGTCAAAATAAATAGAAAATATTATTTTCGAAAAACACTTCATTATCCAAATATCCGTCATTTTGTTTCTTTTACTAAATAATTAATATCTAGAGAACGGTTTAACCGATTGAGTTCTAACTTGGCATGAAGTTTAACCTAACAATGATCTATCTATGATCTATAACAAGAAATAATATCCAATCGTGCGCTTTAAAATGGCGGCTGTTTGAAAATGTCAGACCCTGTTACTCAAAACCGTACATTTTAACAAAAAATGTAAAGGTACCTTTTTTGTAGCCCTTTTAATTACCTATCGGACGTTCAGGAAAAGATGGTTGGGTATTTCCTAGACATTAGTATATTGTTTAATCTACTTATATAAAGCTAGACGGTAACACTGATTCATTGACATTAATTATTTGGCACTTCCCGTAATCGGACCCCTCTCAACCTTATACTTGAATTAAAGCTCCCGACGAGAAACTTTTGGGAAAATTGCCAGAATTCAACAATTTTTAATTTTGGAAGCACCTTTTGGGCGGGAACGATTTTATAGATTTTTTGAATTTCTTCATTTTCCCACTTTGAGCGTGTTTTGTAAGAGAACGGTAAAAGATAGCAAAAAATTTTAAATACAAAAGTTGTAGAAAATTTAATTTCAGACCAACGATTTTTCATCAGATTTAAGATCTAATCATCCATTTAGCCACTATTCATCCGAGAATGGAAGATCCGCCCAACGTTCTTAAAGCTAGCCGATTTCACTGATTCACTGGCATTAATTATTTGGCACTTCCCGTAATCGTACCCCCCTCAACCTCATACTTGAATTAAAGCTCTCGACGAGAAACTTTTGGGAAAATTGCCAGAATTTAACAATTTTTAATTTTGGAAGCACCTTTTGGGCGGGGACGATTTTTTAGATTTTTTGAATTTCTTCATTTTCCCACTTTGAGCATGTTTTGTAAGAAAACGGTAAGAGATAGAAAAAAATGTTAAACACAAAAGTTGTAGAAAATTTAATTTCAAACTATCGATTTCCCATCAAATTGAAGATCCAATCATCCGTTCAGCCGCTATGCTCCCAAGAAGGAGCTCCGGCACACAATCCTTCAAATTTCCCATGTTAATCTTATGAAGATAATGTTTAATGAGTTTGAGTCAGCTGCCAAATAAAACAGCTGATTTATGCTAGGTCATCTATGTACAAACGAGCCAAAGGTTAACGAGATTCTTTATCGAATTTTCCAACTGCGAGCGAAGCGAAGCAGCCATCTGAGGCCGAAGGCCGAGGCGGGGTTGGGACGCGAAGCGTCCAGGGGCAGAGCCCCTAGTTGTATATAAAAAGGAATCAATAAAAATTATTATTATTATTATTATTTAACTTTCAAAACAATCGGATGACGAATAATAGTTAAGTTAAAGATAATGACAGCAAATGTACATACAATATTGTAGTATTTACTGTGCTGTTATAGGATGCCTGGTTGAATAAACCAATTATTACACATAACTTAGCTTTATCCTTCATTCGATTGTTTTAACAGTTACACCAACCTATAGGAAATCAAAAGGGCTCCAAAAAATTGTCCGGGTTTTGAGTAATTTAGGTTTGAAATATTCAAATATCCGCCATTTTGAAATGCATGATTGGATATAATCGCTTATTTTTCTTAAGATAGACCATTGTTAGGTTAAACTTCAATCCAAGTTTGAACTCAATCGGTTAAACCGTTCTCTAGATATTAGTTATTTAGTCAAAGAAACAAAAGGGCGGATATTTGGAAAATGAAGCGTTTTTCGAAAAAATATTATTCTTGATTTTCTATTTATTTTGGCCCGACCATCTATTTATAGAACCATTTCCCGAAGTTTTTAACACTAACTTTGTTCCACCATGTATATACATATACTCGGAAGTGTAAGAACTCCAGGATCTTTAATCGCAACCCTACATGACTAAGCTTTTTTTAAGACCTGGTATAAACCTTATAACTCGTTTTTACAAGTTATAAAAGTTTTTAAAAGTTATTCCGAACTGACAAATTTCCCCTAAAATAAGTATTTAACAAATCAGATATGGAAATACAAGACAATAGTAGTTAATAAAATAGTTAGATAACAAGATATTTAATATTAAACATTTCTTAGTTATAACATATATTTTTGAATCTTCCTGTATCGACATTTGATAACTTTGACTTTTATTACACCAAAGGTTTTCCCTGGTGCGTACAATAATACGGTAGAAGATAATTTGAGAGAGAAACTTCTACATACAACTTCTGACAGTTAATCGGATGAAAGCAATAATTGGAAAAAGCAAAGAAAGCAAAGGTAAACTAACAGTGAGGGGATGGAACGGAACTACCATAAAACTGATTGATTGTGTAAACCACTGTACCACGCCAACAAATAGCTTAGTTCTGTTATTTTATACAATATTTCGTTCTTACGGACGTTTATAACTATTCCCGATATCAAATAAAACAGTTTAGAAAGAAGCATTGATATAGTACCAACATTCTCGCAACAAATTTCATTACAGTAAAGTTGACTTGGGATAACAATAGCAGTTTAAAATAAAATATTGAAGAAATTCTATAAACCTGTACTAAATCTTAGGTTTTTTATACTTTAATAGCGTGGAGTAAATTGTATACTTTCTCTAGTGTGTTCTGAATACATAGTATGAGTTGGTACACAATAGTTGAAAGCGTAAATTATATTATGAGAAAAGAGGGAGCGTTATTTCTAGTGGACGAGTTTTTAATAAACGATATTTTAAATTTATTTATTTTAAGTAAACTACAGACATTTTATTTTCTTCCTTATTTTATGTAACGGCGATAACCAGTTGATACTTGAAATTATTTTATAAGCCTTGGCTGATGTAAAAAAATTTCGGACAAATCTTATCTAATACAATATTGTTAAAGTTGGCCCTCTAAATGAAGCTGTAACGTCACGAAAACAGCTCTGTCGTGAATTTAAACGCTTACCGAAATTGCTAAAGAGAACGCTCAACGCTCGATAAAAACTTTAAAACTAAGCTCCCGGCAAAATACTTGAAGAATGAACCGACTATTAGCCATGTTTAGTTACTCCATCGAGCCACGCGTAATCCATATTTTATTTAAAAAGCAATTACGCCAGACCTTTTCAATATTTCATGACTGTAATTAAGGTGGGCGTACTCCAAGGCTTACAAATCCTTCCGACCCGAACATGGATTTGGATTTGACTTTCGCGAATGAAAAAAAAAATGTTAAAATGGAAACGAATGTAAATAAAATCTTGTTTTTGCATTTAGGTTATATGTTATAGTATTAAACTTGTTTTTGTGTGTTAATTAAAGTATTTAAATATTATAATCAATTAATGCATTGCAGTCGACCACCAAAAATTTGGAAATAGTGAAAAGTTTGGAGCTGAATGAGTTTTCTATTTTTGCTGCAAAGACTTTGCAAGTAAGTGATGTTATTTAAATATGCTTTGAGGATATTTTACCTGTTTATGAGAGGAGCTATCACAGTGGATCTAGTCTACGCTAAGCGCACACTGTGTATTTTAGCACGATCCGTCTTCCACTATTAATAGTCCAGGCAACGAAGACAAAAAAGGCGAAAAAATTCATGTAGAAGCCAATTTTGGCACAGTCAGTTGTAGGGGAAAGTGTCCTTAACAATATACTAACAATACTGATGGATAGGAGTGGAGCTAAGGCCCCGGGGGCCCCCAGAGGTCCCTTTTTTCAGTTTTTCGTTAATAACTCGAAAAAATACTGTCTCTAGCGAAAACATGTCCATATACTAAATTATTCTACATAAAATTCTCTACTAAAAATGTCTTTTACATTTTTTTTTGCTAGGAACAATACTTGAGGAGATAATGGGAAATTATCAAAACATAAGTTTTTATTCTTAAAAATGAAATGTTTATTGTTCTAAATTACCCTCATCTTAAGGGAACAACTTAAGTTCTAACTCCTACCATTTGCTTGACACGGCCAACAATCATTTACAGAAGAAAAGTAATAACAGTAAAAGCTGCCCCAACACTGCACCGATCGGTACGACCGACCGTCAAGAGAAAATTCACCCCTTTCGTAGTTTTGAAAAAAGTCGAAATGAAAGAAATTTTGGACAATCCGCGAGCCCCACCGGAACACAAACTGTTCGCAATTTGAGTTTTGATTACTGTGATGACAATATGGATGTGAATGTACTTATTTCTTTGGTATATAATTATGTAACAGAGCTATAAAATATGAAGCATTCTGACTACTTTAATTACTCAAGACCTTGTTTGAGTTATTTTTAATTTAAAAACTCTCGTGTTAATATAATAAAACCAAAATCGACGTTTCTTTTCTTGATTTTCCTCTTCCTACAAAAGAAGTGCATATACTATAGCCAGCTCTGCATTAACTTCCATCGCACTTTGTTACGATACAAGAAACAGCTGCAACACAACCTCACTTGACGAAATTGAGTACACAAAATGGCTTCCTCTTCTTGCCAGTCACATGGCAGCACCTTGTAAAATATGTCCGATCCGTCCTGATCAGTCGTACCGGTCGGTACAGTGTGCGCACCTCCTTAATACTTTTGCTTTTGACGTACTGGTTGGTGCAGTGTGCGCGTACATTTTTGTTAAAATGTACGGTTTTGAGTAACAGGGTCTGACATTTTCAAACAGCCGCCATTTTAAAGCGCACGATTGGATATTATTTCTTGTTATAGATCATAGATAGATCATTGATAGGTTAGAACTCAATCGGTTAAACCGTTCTCTAGATATTTTTTAAACTAATTCTTGCAAACAAGTTTTAAAAATTTGTAATTGTTTAACATTTTCTTTTCACTTGTTTATGCGGCCATCTGTTTTAAAGTTGTTATATTATGTTCCAGTATTTTTTATATTTTTTTAGTGTATTTTAAATTATATTTCTTGTTTCCTCCTTTAAAATGTATTATTTTTTATCTCTGTGAAAATAGTTTTGTGTTTGTGTGTTCCTAATGTTAATTTATATTTAGACGTAGCTTGCGCATATGAAAGTGTTTCTCAGCTGAAATAAAATAAAATGAACTTGAATTTTGTACACAAAATTCAAGAGGTAAACATAATTCCTTTTCTATCAACAACGTCTAAAAACGCAAAAACCCGCCATTTTGGAATATTAAATATAATTTATTTACGAAAATTGCCAGAATTGCAATATATGTTGTTTCTAGGGCAAACCTTACAATTAATTGATCCTTTTTTAAGATTTAAGCTACCAATATAAAATATAGTTCATACTTTCTGAAATAAAACTGAAGAAGTAAGACTGTAACTTATATGACCAATATTATATTTTATATTATAATATTATTATCTTCTAGCAGGGATAACGCCCTTTGAAAAGGCTGCAGAACAATTTTTTGTTTACGCCCTGCTGTTTTGCACTTTAAGGCTAATGAAGACGGGACCTACAGTTTTACGTGGAATCCGAACCACAGCCAATGATGTCTGTTAAGAAACCATTTAGAAAATTATTCGGGGATTAAACCCGGAACTTTTCCATTGATGGTTGCGATGACGATTGATAAAGCTTTCAGGCCTTAACAACCACGGCCATCGTGGCTTCAGAATGATAATTATAAGTACGTTTAATTAATTCTGAATGCAATTTATATTTTCTTAAACAACTGCAAATTATAGTTACCTATAAAATGATGAATCTGTCCGTCTTGTGACTTCTTTTATACTCTTAATTTACGCGTTTCGGGGCCGTGGTCCCATCGTCAGAATGAAAAATGAAAAATCACTCCATTGGAGGTCGTTCAATGTTACAAAAAACACAAACACATAAAAAGACACTACACACGCACACTTATAAGAACGACACATATGGTCCTCATTTGCGAGGTTAACTTTAGTAGCGCTACGTTATCTACCGCGCGAGACACTGATGTACACAATGGAGCACTAGGGGTATACTGGAAGCTAAGAGGTGGTTATATCAGAAGTCCTATCTGTCTCCGGACTATGTTGGAACTCAATGGCCGTGTCATACAAGTAATTCGATTTAAAAAATAGTTGTTCGTTCAATACATTATTGTGGCTGTTCTTGTGTGCCTTATATATTTCGAACTCCTCTGACGCGTCCATAAATCTACCCTTCTTACAAATATGGAGAGGCTTCATGTTATGTTCGAAATTAGTATACCTGTGGTTATTATCGACTATATGTTGTGCGAATTTCGACTTCATGTCACGTAGGTTCCTTTGAGGCAAATGCTCCTTGTAGCGTTCTTCGAACGTTCTGCCCGTCTGCCCAATGTAGAAACTATCACAATCACTACAGCCTAGTTTGTAAACGCCTGACATTTTGCTTTTGGCAATAGGCCGTCTTTTCCGCAGTAACTTTTGGATGTTGTTATTTGTCCTGTATGTAACACATATATTACGTTTTGATAAGGCATTCTTCAACATATTTGGTATTATGTTGGGTGTATTCAACACAAGTGTATTTCCTGCTGTTATCATTGTTTAATTTTAGTTTTGGCCTATGTTGAGCTTTTTTATGTTTGAAAAGTAACCTATCGACTAACGAACTGGTAAACCCGTTAGCTTCAGCTATGTGTTTGATAATATTTAACTCGATCTGTAAATCCCGTTCGTCCATTGGTATGGAAAAAACTTAATTTTGTTAAGTTAAAAATCTAAATCTTAACTTAATCTTAAATGTATTTTATTCTTTCTAAAACAAAACCAGAAAGGAGTTTTTTTTAAAATGTTAACAAATCTTCTAAGTATGACTGTTATATTTCAGTCATTCACGCAAAAAACTATAGCCCTTTGCGCAAGAGTCAAGATAAAAGTCACCGCCACCTCGACCAAAGTGTCTCTGCTCTAATAAACCGTTATTTCCGTGTAAATATTAGCGTATACAAGAATCTGTTTGCATTTGCTTCGCCGTGAGCGTAGCGAGCATTGGTTGCTGCGTGGAGCATTCCTCTAGTTTTATACAGTTTTTTATAATATCAACGGGAAATTAGTTATTAGTCTACTTTATCACGAAAGTGCATTTCTCCGATGAGTAGGTGTTCTCGGTCAACTAAAAATGTTTAGTTAAATTACAAGTGAAAAAAAACATAGACCAAGACCGGGAGTTGAACCCGGGACCTTCACGTTTCCGTTGTGATGCTCTGCCAACTGAGCTACCCTGATATCTCCAGATATTGGTCGATGTTATCTCACTTGTACGGTTTTACTGCAATTATTGAATTAACAGATTGAATACCTCGTGTATACGACATTGAAAACAATCTCAATTCCTAATTCTCAGTTGGATGAGCATCACGACGGAAACGTGAAAGTCCTGGGTTCAACTCCCGGTCTTGGTCTATGTTTTTTCACTTGTAATTTAATGACATATCCCTTGATGAGGAAGTGTGTAAGCAGAAAAAATAATAATAAAACAAACAAAAATATATTAAAAATGTTTGCTTCAATTTCAATCCTTTCATATTTAAATTAAACATTATGTAATCTTCCTAAACTCTTCCGACAGTATATTGTTAGTGTTAAAATGTGTAAAATCATCACATTTGTTAAAATCTAAATACACACGATCTACAGAAAGTTATTGTTTAAGATGCGCCTTTATAAATCCCGTCCGCAACACTTGGTTGGACTTCCATATACCCTTTACTCCACATCAAGTTTCCCTAATATTCTAGATGTAAATCATCTCCCCCCCCCATTATATAATACTTTTAACATATTGAAGAGAGTAATTAAATATTGATTTATATACATATACAAAACTTCTATCATGTTTTACAAAGGTTCAAATGATTTGAATGAATAAACCGTCCGAGAAAGGTTTAAGCAAAGAAACTGGGGTGGGGGCGGGGATTAAAAAATCTTTCCTTAATCAATCTAGTCTTGTTCGGAATCCATTGTGTGAACATCGGTCGGATTCGTTTAAATTAAGGTTGACAAATGAAAGGACCTATCCGAAGCAATCTAACTATATGAAAGGAAAATCTAAACCACATCTCAATCTAAATGCAGAGCGATTATCGTCATTTATCATGGCCTCCGTTCTGCGTCGGTTTCCTCAGAAACAATTATTCAACCGTCACCCGGTTGCCGGCTAATCCTCCGTCTTTATTCATTCCGATAAATGGAACAGCGCCTCAGTGCTGCTCTCGAACGGACAGCGCCTCAATCAAATCCCTATATTCAATTACCGCAAACAAAAACAAAGACCTTTTAATCGAATTTTGAGAGCAATCTCTCTTAACCGCGCGTTCATCTCACTTGCACGATCAAGTCTTGATTGGCTTGACGCGGGAGATGTTTCTGAATGGAACAGTGTCTGCAGTCGAACAATACCTTTACACGTCCTTGTTGTTGATTAAACCAGAACGTTTAAGAGAAGTTGAATGATTTTAAGGTTAACATTAAGTTGAACATCTGACTTGGATCAATAATTATTAAATATGTGGGAAACTACGTCTATCATTGTATTAATAGTAAGTATAACAAACTAATTTAGCAATTCTATTAGTTGAATGAGTTTTAATTAGTGTTCACTAAATATTGCCCTACCATTAGTTCGCAGTTGATTTTTTTTTCGGTTAATAACGTTGAGCATTTTTCTTTCAACCTAAATTTGCGATACTTATTCAGTGGTTCAAATCGTCGTCTAGCTAGCTACGGTTAGCTACAAAGAATTATATACCCAAGAAAGTGTTAACGTCGAAATGGGTAATGTTCTTCTTCACCCATGTGAATGTAATGTACTGTGTGATTTCACTCAAATCGGTCTGAGTACAGTCAATGACCTTGTAGTGGCGCTGGGAGAAATGTGGTGGACTGACAATACAGGACTACAAACATAAGTCTCAGAGTATGTTTATCGCCCACTTACCAGTCCCTTTCTCTTAACACCATCCAAAGAGAAAGAATTGTGAGTAAATAAACCTCTGTGCTAAAGTGACGAAACCATTTTAGGTTGGCTAGTAGCGCCAAAGCCGGCTTGAACCGCTAGCAGCGAGATCGTCGAAACATGCATTGGTCTCCTCGTCTTTTTAATTCTATTTACAAATTAATAATCATGGAAATAACTTAAGTTACTAAAAAGGCTTTGTATTTTGTATTTGTGACTTTAAAATATGTAAATTATTCCTTGAAAACCCCAAAAATTAATTAAAAGAAATCTATATTTACTTGATAAACCTTTTATTGAAATAAGTCCTTTCAATGACGAGGTATAAGAAAAAAGCACATAGCCTAAGAACAATTTAAGAGAATTCATAACTTTTTAAGTTGAAAACATTGTCCGCAACAATATAGTAAAAAGTTTAAAACTGTGGATTTTTTAAAGAATTTTGTGACAAGTGGTTTCCCATATTTTTTGGAAAATGTTGTTAACCCACTTCCAATACTACTTGGAAACTATTTCTAGCCCTATTTCAAAAAATAATATTGCTAATTTTTTTGAAAATTTCAGTTTTGTTAGAAGTACTTGTAAACTTTATAAAAAAGTACACATTTTAGAGAAAGTTATTAAGTTATTAGCGAATTTCCATAGGAAAAATGAACTATTTTCCTCTTATGGTATGGCCCAAGGTCGGGAGTAGCAAATGAGCACCGATCATGGTCCCCAGAACACGTTTTGAGGTGTCATTAAAAATCATATATATATATATAGATGTGTTCGGACTCTAGCGGCCGCATTTTAAGTGCGATTTGTTTCAAATTTGGTACATATGTTGGTTGTCTTCGTCGCTCTGACGAGTTCGTTAGCCAAAAAAATCGAACTACCTAAAGCACGGTTTTTGACCGGAAGTAAATTTTTTTTTTTGAATTTTCCTACGAGAATAAATGTTTTTAGAATTTTTCTACAAAAATAAATGCAGGATGTTATTCTGCACAGTTTTTTTACGCGACCTTATAGCTCGCTTTGTCCCCCCAAAATCGATCACAACGTAAAATACCATAAAAGTACCCGGTTCAAAGCCATTTGGTGGATTTTACCGTGGGGTTGGCGTGCGAAGCACTCAATGTTTTGTGTGTTGAAGATACTCCCAATATTCGGAATGGCATGCGAAGCACGCAATGCTTTGTGTATTGGAGATACTCCCAACATGGGAAATGGCGTGCGTAGCACTCAATGCTTTGTGTATTGAAAATAATGCCAATACACGGAATGGCGTGCGAAGCACTGTGCCGTCTTTAACTATTAACAAATCGGAAGCTGAGCTGGGCCTTGAATAGACGACACAGTATTATGATTTAACCTACAAAATGATTAATCAAACCCTTACCTTGATCTGCTAAAAATCTGCTGCAATAAGCCTTATTCATCCATTTACAAAAGGTAACTTATTTAATACAAATTATGTACACAGAATTCAGTTAAATTGTTTATTCAACAAACAAATTAGTTAGTTATTAAAAAAAAAAATTGATATGCCCTTGTGTATTCAAAAATTTAATTTATACGCCCTTAGATAAAATTAAACAATTTAAATAATCAACCCACCCTTAAAAGAAAAGCTAAAACCCTCCCCTTCTCTGAATTAAATTTTATAAGTTATTTTAACAATGAAACATTACAAGATAACATTTAGACAGAAAAATAATAATTATTTATATACAGTAATAAGTTTTACTATATGGCTTATAGTATAATCATGTACGCTTAACAATGAAAGAGTTATTATGCCTAATTTTTGGTATACCTGCTTAGGTATACGGTTGATCAACCAAAATGTTTATTTTAAAAGAAAATTTTGGAAAATAAACAAATAAAAAATAATAGACTAAACTGAAATAAATTTGTTTGTGACGTCACCTTTAATTAGAATAAATTCAGAAGAATCCCTTAGGGATTGTAAGTGTCGAAAAATAGCTAGCTGCGCACCACCATTTTTAATATAACTTAACCTAGACTAAAATTTAATAAATATACATTACAATCACAAGAAACACTCTGTAGAAACAACCTCTAAAATGTTTATGTAGGTTTGCACATATTAATCGAAAAAGGTTTGTAGTTTAGTAGCTGGTGAATAAAATGTTTATGCAGACTGGTAATAAAGTTTGTAATTTTACAACAATTCAAAATTAAAGTTGATTATCCATAAACATGTTTTCTATTTTTTTTTTATAAGTTGACAGTTGAATACTTTAGGTAGATAGTTGAATATATGCAGTTGAAAGTTTAGGTAGATAGTTGAATATGTGCAGTTGAAAGTTTCTGTAGATGGTGGAAAAGTTTAGCCAGATGGTTGAACCCAGTTAAACTGTTGAACAGACCAAACACAGTCAAGATTACTGATCTGACATTATGCAGAAAAAACATGTTTGAAATGGTGCTGCATAATGCTTGTTACAGTTTGTCAAAAACATTACAGTTGGAACATGCTTGATAGTAATAGCAGAATGCTTTAAAGTTTATGGTTATTTCCAAACTGATTTTAAAATAAGTTAACGACACAAAACTGTCCATTAAATATATGGTTTTACAGAGTTCTTAAATTATGAAAATTTTAATGTGCAAAAGTTAGAAGCAAAAAACATTTACAGTTTGATTGAATTAAAATTTAGGTTAAATATGATTGAGTCTAGTTTTAAATTTGATTAACAGTATTTTAAATAAAGGAAAGGTAACATTATATAGGCACAATTAATATAATATATGGATGAATATCGACAGTTTGAAAAACTTAAACTAAATTTTAATGAAAGCAGATCGTCACCTGGGTTAAAACGGAGTGTCTCTTTAAAGACGTTACAATACATGGCAACACGTTTTCAGAGTATACACACTACATTAACTTTTACGTAATTGCATACGCTGCATTTATAAACTTACTCTTAAAACATTGCTTTACACAAAAGGCACTTTCCACCACAAACAACTATCACATTAGAAGCAGCTGTAGTTACATCTTGACGCCATCGTATCTCAAGGCAATATGGCCGGACAGTGATACATTGGCTTTCTTTCTAAAAAAAAAAATGAATGCTCGAATTGTCAGCTGACTGTTTACTGGCGTAACTACCGAGCGGTAGGTCAACTAGGAAGGCGAGTAGGATGAGTTGCCTAAATATGTAATTTGAGGCGCGTGAATTAACTGAACGTTACAGCACGTAATGCTTTGTGTATTGAAGATACTCCCAATATGCGGAATGGCGTGCGAAGCATTTTGCAGCTATTCCGCACTGTCGTGAGTAGTCCTATTTCCAAAATTGTTGGTAGAAACCCTAAAACATAGGCCTATAAACTTAATTTTGGAAATTTGCTCCACTCACGTCAGCGGTTCAGTAATATAATTACTATTCATGCTGTGTATAGTAATGCAATATTTAACTACAAAGATATAACTACCATTAAACAGACCACACCACTGTATAAATTATTCCCAATAAGGTTATTTTTATATCAAGTCCATTGTTGTGATGCACTCTACTGACACCCACATCTCCGAATCAACCCCTGTAACAGTAGTTCCAAACCGAATCGTTCTCCAATGATGTTTGATGGATTCGTACCATACCATACAACTCCCACGGGGCGGTGGGCATGGACAAACCACTCTGAAAAATATTACACTTTTATTGAAGTTCTTATTAAACTATATAATCATAATAATGAACTCTTCCTACTATAGACATTGTTTAGTAAGACAATTTAATATACAAGTGTAGACTAACAAACCTACAATTGCTCAAACAAGCAATCAAGGAAAGGCACAGAAGGGAGAGATGAGAGGTAGACATAGACTGCGACATTAAGTCTGTAATTTAATCTTCCTTATAGAATGCAATATTACAGTATGAAAACCGATTAAAATAACTGCAACCGTTTCTACAATTTTCTCCCGGACTATATGCAAACATAGTAAAAATAAAAAAAACGCCAAAATAAAAGTATTTAAAGCCATTGAAAACATAAATTTCAATAAGAAATGTTTGGCACATAATGTAGTACCAATGTTTGTATCCATAAAAACAAACAGCAAGTCACCTTCTGCACCTATCCTTGCAGTCTAGATTTGAACGTTATGTGTATCGCACGCGATATTTTGGCCAAAAATAAAATGTACCGGTATGTATTAATTACGTTTGTGTGTTGTGTTGTGTTTTTTAAAAATGGTTTTATACTTGTTGACGACCTCCATTGAGTGATTGAATATTTTTGTACGGCCTGAAGATGAAAACTTGAAACCGCGGTAGCCTTCATAAGGTGATATTTGGACCACGAGACGGTGTACTGTAAGTACAAATTTCTTATAATACTATTTATTGTTTTATTTTACCATTCTAATCTACTTTACCTTTCCTAGATCTGACCTAAAGCATTTTTACCATACAGGGGTTTTATTTTAGATAAAAACTTCTGCAGAGACCGTGTGCATCAATTCGATACATGATTATAAATCCTGTTTACAATATAGTATGAATATATTTTTTAGTTCAAAACTACATTTTACCTCATTTTAAGTAAAAAAATATCTGGGCCACTGAAAATTTTTCAGAAACAGACCCTATCTGCTGGTAAATGTAGTCGAAACTAATCCTGGCGCTGAAAGTGTTAAGTTAGGTGGCAAACATAAGCCTAGTCCTGTGAGTTTATACTCTTTGTTTAGTTTTTATACATGTTAGCTTTAGTTTCACTTGAAAGGAATTGGTCCATGCCCTCGAAACGTTGTGTATTATTCCTTTATAGATGGCAAATGTCCGAACAAACAGTTCTAAAAATATGAACAATACATCCTTAGAAATAAACTTTTTTAAACTTAGCTGTTGCTATTGTTCCAAAATACAGTGCACTTGAAATTAGGAAACAGGTGGTGTAATAGCTGAGATGGATCTGACTCCAAAGCTCAAGGACCTTCAAGTTAATTTAAAGCAATGATCCCCTCAATGTTTGATGCCTTAGGAAAATAAAATGAAATAGTCCTTTCTAGCTTTCTTACGGTATGTAATCACGAAATATAAATAATTGTAAAATAGATGAGATGTTCGACGATCTGACTCCAAAACTCAAGTTCTTCAAATTAATTTAAATCAATGATACCCTTATTGCCTTAAAAACGTTGTACAAAAGTTGTAAAAGTTCAAAAAGTTTAACTCTTCAGATGGTCTTGAAACCATGTGTAACCAATTATAAACAAAGTATAACATTACTAATTGTAAGTTTAACAGTGTTATTATTCTAATTAAAAAAAAGTGTGCTTATGACCACACAATAGAAGTTAAAACTTCTATGCGAATTTTACAGCGTGTAAAATAAATATTGATTAACTACCGGAATTTATTAACATTTTATCTCCTGGTTAATAAAAATAAATAAAATATTTACAATTATTTTCAAATGTTTAGTTCCGTTTGCTTTTAAAGAGTATTTTTTAGTTTTTAAACTATTATTTATTTTCTTATATTTTAGTCTGAGGACCATGATCAGTGCTCACTTACTACACCCAACGAAATGAATGAGCTCCCGAAGTTTCTGTATATCGTCGTGAATCATCCTGCATATAAAGTTTTTAATGACAACCGAAAACGTGTTATGGGGACCATGATCAGTGCTCACTTACGACAACCAACAAAATTAATATTGCATTGTCATCGGTCCTTGGAAAGTGTGCAAAGTTTCAAATCAATTCGACGTTTTGAAGGGGGTGAAAATCACATCGTGTTCTGGGGACCATGATCAGTGCTCACTTACTACACCCAAAAATGTATATTGCATTATCATCGGTCCTTGTTCTTCATATATACTATACACAAGTATGTATATATATGTATAAGAGGGTATATAATATAATCAACACACAGGTCTAAGCGAAAATGTTGCGTCACGCGACGTGACGCGAAACGGCGATTTACCTCCCTACAAAAAAAATTTTGCGTTACGTGACGTGACGCGAAACAGCGATTTACCTCCCTACAAAAAAAAATACCCAACGTCGCTATAGAAGTTTTCACTTCAATAATCAATATCGTTCCTAAAAAAGCACATTTATTACAAGTATTTTTATAACAATTACTTAATAGTTTTATTATGGAGAAAAATAATAGTATTTAAATTTAAAAAGAAATATATATATAATATATTATTTCTAATAAAGCAGTATATATTACAATTATTTTAATTTGTATTATTTTATAGTATATACAGAATAAATAATAGTATACTTGTTTAATAAATACTAATTACGCTAATTTAAAGCACTTCAAACCCTATAACGAATTTTCAACTTTGTTGCTTACGTTGCTGTAATTTACGAGTTTCCTTTATACATTCTACCCGTAACGACGTACTTGAAATTTATGTTATTGTAATTTATGCTTTAATATTGCAGGTAAGACTAACCAAGTTAATCAAGTTTCTGTAAGAGTCAAGTCAGGTAACACACGCCTAAGGTAAGCGAATACACTTGAATAAACTTGGATATCCTTGCCTTACAGGGATACTGTTCTCTGTACTGCATAAAAGCATACATTTTACATGTAAATGGAGTTAGAAGACAATGTGGCCTGTTTTGTTCGGACGTGCAAGATAAGCCGCTTACATAGAGAGACGTTTTTTATTAATTTAGTCTCCGCCTTTCTGTGCAGTTGTAATTATGCAACTATTTTGCATTTAAATTTTCAGTATTAAAGTTAATTAATTTGCTTTTGTAACATGTGTTGTCTGTAAAAGTATAAAGTAATTTAATAATTTGTTTTTTATAAAACATTTACCGTGCTAAAGGATAAAACTCGTGGGAAAGTTTTCGGAGACATGTAACTAGTTTTCGCTTTAAAATAGAATGCTTAAAATAAATAGTAATGCAGCATTACATACACAATTAGATACTGGTATTCGCAAGTAGTCTTGCATCAAAGTCGGTTGTTTTCACCACCCATCATGATATAAAATACAGTTTAACATTTTTTATATATAATACAACCACTTTATTTTTATAAATTTATAACAATATCTAGAATTAATTTTAAGTTTAGGCTTATGAGAATCTTTCACATTACTCACAGTTATTTTATGTTAAAATTTGTTTAATCTCTAGCATGAGTAGGTAGCCGCGGCTTCGCTCGCATCTATCAATGAACGAATATATATCGAGTAAATATGAAGCGTTTACTGGCCCAAAAACGTGTAGGGGCTTATATTCATCATCTATGCGCCAGTAAGTGCAAAATCACGATTTTCACAAGTTAGTTTAAGTCACATTTTGCGTCTATGGGTTCATTGCATACGAACAATATTTTACACCTTAGACGTAAATAGCCGAAATGTAAATGGTTTTTGGAAATGTAAACATCTGTAAGCGCACCACAATTTGTATTTTTAAGTATTTTCGTCAACCTCATCGTGTTTTGGATCGTCAAATCTATATATTTAAAAAAATTCTGATTTTAGTTCACTCACTTCCTGAAGTTAATACTTAACCGATTTTGATGATTCTTTTTTTATTTAAAAGATAATTTCCAGTTCTGAGTCACTGTGAAGCTAAATATTTGATTTACACTTTTATTTTAGTTTTATTCCGAGTTTTAAAAATGCATCAGTAGCCTATGCTACAACTAGGCTAAATAGGAAATAAGGAAATTTGATTTTAAACAGCTGATAAACTAATTGAGTTTCAAATAAATAAGTTGTTTACTTTAAACTTACTCAAATGTCAACAGATGATTTGATTTAGGTTATGTTATTGTTGGTGTGTTTTTAGGTCTGATTTGTATTGTTTATTGTTGATTTAGTAATCAGCTGTAGTCTCTAATATTTTCATTGACAGTTTATTTCAAATTTTAAATCAATTTTTAGGTTAGGTTTTTATTAAAGTGTAGACCTGAGCCTTGTTGACTATACAACGGGTTCCAACGGCACACAACGGGTTCCAACAGGGGCTGGGGGTGGGGGGGTGGGGTTGGCGTGCGGAGCACGCAGGGGTCTCCCCTAGTAGAACTTTTAAATTAAATAATCATTTAGATGTTCAGTTATTTAACAGTTCAATGTAAAATATTTTAGTGCATCTATAGATATTAAGGATATCAAAATTGTACAAAATATAACCGTTGCCATGGAAGTTTCCAACCGATTCATTTGGGAAAATATGCCCGAAATCCATTGTAATTTCATCCTTTAATTTTAAACATTTTATTTTATTGAATATTGCTGCTGTACAAAAATTACTACATCATAAAATGTCGCTGCAATTTTTAGGAATTTGCATGCTAGTTTTCTTCCGAGAACTGCTGCAAATGTGAGTTAAAATGCATACAAAGTATTTAAATATAAACTTAATTTATTTACTTACATTTTTTTAAATGTTGACGTTATTTATATTTAATGCAATACTACTAAAATAAAGGTTATCAAATATTAAACATGTAGAGCATACGCACCCAATAACATAATTACAAATTAAAGAAACCAATACATTATCATACATGCAAAATATTGTATTTACATACTATTTTAAGTACAGGCCGGCAATAATACTAAGAAGATGTTATCAAAGTGGTAGAACAGGAATTGTATAAAAAGTGGTAAAGAGGGAAAAGAAGGAACGTAGAAATATAACTTTGTTGTAAATAAGTTTCCAATGAATGCACACCACATTGTCAAATCTCGTTTTAGATAAATCAATCTACACTAAGAATCTAATACAAAAACAGCGTACAATACCACCTGTTTAAACAATATACACCGATTCTGAAGACCAGACTACTATACTGATAAATATATAAAATACACCCCAAGCAAATTGGCAAGTGAACCGTTAAACACGCTTATCACTTCACATCAAGATCTTCAAATATTTTAAAACTGAAACCTCAAATCTCAGCAGCTCAAAGATTTATACTTCTCTCCAGACTAAAAACATAAACATAAATACGCTCTTTTACTTTTATAAGTTCATCCTTTGTAAAATCACACGCCAATCGGTCCATATCAATCACTCGTAAGACTTAAGAATGCAAAATGTCATCATAATAGTATTTGACATATTTTTGAAGTGTAAACTTCTATAGCGCACCCTGTCCAACAAATTTGTATACATAATATGTGTATAGCACAGTATATAGTTTTCTTGTTGCTGGGGGTGAATCGGATTTTACCGTCACGCGTTTCACCATGTATTTTGTGAAACGCTCCTAAAGTGAAACGCTCTATTCCATCTGTTTGAAGAAAGTTTTGGTCTTGTCGAGATTCGAACTAGCAGAGTCCATCACCATATACTAGTAGAGCCTTAGTCGGTTAGGGCTGCCACGAACGCATTGGAAATATAGTATATTTGAGTTGGGTATATAAGTGTAACAGATATTCCTACGTCATAGGCTTAGTCTGTTAATGTTAATACAATGTATAGTTTAATTAATAATACCTCTGAAATGGACATTGTGCTTCCTCATTTCGTAAGTTGTGTTAAAAACTTTACACTTCTACCGTGTGGTGTTAAGCACACAATTACACTTTTTTCTTTGTTGTTAATTTTCCAGAACTGAGTTTTTATAATTGAATATAACAGCAAGATAGCTAGTGTAAATAGTTTACCAACAGATCAAACAATCTCATTTCCACTACTATTATATTTTATTCATCTTTAAACAACTTTGTAAAACAATTTTATGGTGTAACTATTTTTTATTCGATACTACTTATCAGATTTTTATGATTCATTTAAAGATTATTCTTGATATTTTATTTATAACAACATTGGCCTCCTAAAAGTTTGTGAATATTCGTAAATACATGCATTGGCTCAGAGAAAAATCAATTATCTGAGGTGTGTATAAAACACCAGCTCTATCTGACATTTTTCAGTAAATTTTAATGTCTGAATAATGAAAACATATTATTGTTATTTATATACAATCGAACTTATCATTACTTTGCACATCCAAACATAAACGTCGAACTAAGCCTATCGCATTACGTATGCTGAATGGGGGTTCTCTCTGTCTCGGTTCAGTCAATAGATCGAATTACCATTTCGCATTTAAATAAACTGAGCTAAATAAGGCAACGGTATGAATACTGAGCCTCGGGGCAACAGTTCAGTTTTGACGTGTTCAGTCAGAAAACAACTCTGTTCTTATTATCCCCCCACCCCCCTACTCTTACCCTTTTGTTTCATTTTTGTTTGTTCAACTCTCCCCTAATGTTGTATTTTTCTTAAGCTGATACTTTAGAGCTTTCGCCTACTTTGTTTTGGCGAGTTTAAAAATTGTTTAGTTTTAATAGGATTACTATTTCAAAATATTTGCCAAAGCGGATCCATTAGCATATATTTACAAGATTTATTACAAGTTTTATATCTGGATAGCGAGTCAATATTTGATTT
>JAGFPH010001401.1:104658-137677 GCA_018207615.1 Philaenus spumarius
GATCTCGCGAGAAATCTGGCGTGACGCGAGATCTCGCGGGAAATCTGACGTGATGCAAGATCTCGCGAGAAATCTGGCGTGACGCGAGATTTCGAAAACATAGCCAAGTCGAAAGTGCCCAACGGGCCAATAGAAGTTATCACTTCAAAAATACCAGAGCTCTCAGTAGAAATCCATTAATAAAATTCTTCATAATAACTGCATCTGTCGGAATTTCTGAACATATAGAATGCATGTATGCCCATAACTTAGGGTAAATTTAGCGTTTTCTACTCCAATTAAAAATTAAATAAATTTTTCCAAAAATAACACTGCCTGTGTAAGGCATCCTTCATTACCACATTCCTGACGGCGTTCCTTAATGAGTCACGTGACTTGTCCTTACTTGACACCCCATTCATCAGACCTCCTTAGACTTGGTTATGTTTACTTTGTCCGTATATAAACTCAACATAATTACACACGAGGTCTAGTTTGAAAACTATGTTACCGGTTACTATTACAAGACTCTGGGTCATTTTAGTAGAGATATTATTGTTGAGATTATTAGTTTAGTTTATCTTATCTGGTGTTCGAGACACCCTTAGAGGTCATTCTAAAAGTGATACTACACAAGAGTTTATAAAAATAGGTTTTAAAACGCTTTGTAAAACAAACTAAATAGTAGACCAGAAAACAAAGCGTTTCAAAACCTATTTTTATAAACTCTTGTGTAGTATCACTTTTAGAATGACCTCTAAGTGTGTCTCGAACACCAGGTAAGATAAACTAAACTAATAATCTCAACAATAATATCTCTACTAAAATGACCCAGAGTCTTGTAATAGTAACCGGTAACATAGTTTTCAAACTAGACCTCGTGTGTAATTATGTTGAGTTTATATACGGACAAAGTAAACATAACCAAGTCTAAGGAGGTCTGATGAATGGGGTGTCAAGTAAGGACAAGTCACGTGACTCATTAAGGAACGCCGCCAGGAATGTGGTAATGAAGAACGCCTCCTTTACACAGGAAATGTTATTTTTGGCAAAATTATTCACTTTTTTAATTGGAGTAGAAAACAGTAAATTTACTGCAAGTCATAACATACTTGCGTTCTTTATGTTCCGAGATTCCGACGAATGCAATTATTATGAAGAATTTCATTAACCCACTTGAATTTCTACGGAGAGCAGTGGTATTTTTTGTAATTATTTTACTGGAGAAGCCATTTAGATAACACCGAAACTTTAATTGGGACGCGGAAAAAGAATCTTATGAAAGAAACCCCTATTTTTATTGCCTAATCTGGAATCTTGGAAATTATAAGGAATGAAAAATGTAGTAGGTTTTATTGTCGGGATGAGAAATTACTTTGGTCGGTTTCTTTGTTTTGCTGTTGAAATAGCAAAACTATAAGATAAATTATGAAATGCGTTTTATGTGTAAACTACTTTCCAAGCGACATCAAATTTCAGCTTAATACTTTTAAGCTACTTGGTTTGAAGATAATATATCAAATGTAAACATCGATCGAGTATTTTATATTTTAAAATTGTAGATTCATATTTTATTTTCGTATCCAAGTCACAGAAATAACAATTAAAGTGAACCTCCTTGTTTCCCCAATGACGCGTTTCGGATATTTACTCTGTCTTTAAAATGATATCAATCTTTCAAGTTCGTCAATACATTTACAAATAACAAACACTCAAACGCTTGTACACATACTAATTGTAAGGCTGGGTGCGCACCGTATGATGGGTCTATGTGCTGTGTTTGCTTGTTTTTAAATGTATCGATGAACTTGCAAAAAGGATATCATTATGAAGATGGAGTAAATCTCTGAAACGAGTGCATTGTAGGGAAAAAATAAATCTTGCGATGGACAGAAAAGTAAATTAGCTTTACTTTTGTAAATATATTTTAAAAGCTTAAATGTGTTCAAAATAAAATTTGTTTTACTAGTTTTCCTTTCAAGATGTCAACTCTAAACGTAAAACAACGAATAAATTCTTTTGTGTAAAAACAGTTATTTATCAGCACTATCACTGAAGGGTTTTATTAACAACTTTATAATTTGAATTTGTCTTAAAAATAATACCATCTAAAACCATACAAATAAAGCTGTAGAGTAATATTTGTTGAAAACGTTAACTGCAATGATTACGTGTCGATTAAAGTTTCATAATACCATACAGCATGTATAAATCGTCAGTTTTTATCAGCCATTTGTAAATGGTATGATATATGGCCATATTTAAATACATATCCCGTCAGCTTGGAAGCGAGCCAACCACCGTTTGCTATACTTCCGCCCTCCTACCCTCAAACCACAGATATCTGGTCTACCTAGCCTAGATTCGAACCCAGCATCTTCTGACCAGGAAGACGCAACGTTATCCACTAGGCTATGGCTTGATTAAAGAAAACTGATAAATTAACAAAACTTCAGTTACTTTACTATCGATATAAATATTACGTGTACAGTAAAAGATAGTTTATCAGCACCATCTTGGAGTGGTTATGGTTGTTTTTAAGTTTGAATCTGTATAATTTGTATTCGTGAGCGGTTTAATTATTCTTTTACTAATTTGTTATTTTTGTTTGATGTGCTGTCATCAGTCATTTGAGAAACAACACGTCTCCAACGACTTTAAATTTTTTTTACGCAAACATTTTTTTTGTATGTTGTTTATGTTATACTTACCTTACTAGACCCCTTTACTTACATATAAAAAATTTAACAATAATACAATGGGAAATATTGTCACAAAAATGTTTTTTTTTTATTTTCCGAAAATTTACTTCTTTGGAGATGAGCTGTTTCTTAAATGACTTATTCAACCACTTAAAATGATGATCGACGTGATGCACTGGTAGTGAAGACTATGTGTTGCAAAAAGAACAATAGTTCGGTTTCTGTTCTCTACGTTAAGTCCTAGATAATAATGAGAGCAGTCATTATTTAACTGAAAGAACTTTCTTTCTAAACTTAAATAATGAAAGATACATTATTTGTTTACATCAGAAAGCGCGGAATGAGACAAATCCGTTGATGTTTTATGGCCCTTCATTAACGTGACAACGTCGGGCGTAGTTTAAACATTCTATACAATTAGTAAAATATGAACTAGAACTGGATTCATGAGAAAGAAACACTATATAAATAATAAAATGAACACAATATTTACACACACTTTTAATAGTCAAACACGTTTCGATGTCCGAGTCATCATCTTCAGTTATGGTTACACCTACACTTATAACTAACTTAATAATATTGTTCTCAAAAATATTTAGGCAGTATTTCAGCAGGGGTGTGATCTACATATGTAGCGAACAATAAAATTACATTACGGGAATAATGGTGGAAAAAAAATTTTTTTATCAGAAACTTACTTAATATTCAATAATACATTTATTTATAAGACGATACATATTTAATACAAATATATAGTTTTTGTTATATTTAATATATAAATATATAAACATTACATTATACAACATGTTATGTTCATAAAAAAGCAAACATTTATAAATAACTATATGTTACATAAATATGATTATTTTTTTTTTAAGTGCTACCAACTTACAAAACGAAAATGTATTCAACAATAAAATTGCTTTACTTTGAACTTAAATATACAATCTATAACGATTATCCAATTTTAACACTAAATTCAATAAACATAATAATATACTAGTGGCTTGTAGGGGCAATAGCCCCTATATATAGGCTATATTTCTAGGAGCAATACCTATTCGTGATGGCCTACCTTTGCGAGGTGGTCTTCCAGCGTTATTCATTACAGTAAAAAATAGCAAGTACTGTACAGTAAAAATAATTTTATAATGTGTTTAATCATATAGCCTAAGTTTTGATTTTAATTCTCACTTTGAAACAAAAACACAGCTACAATAACAAAACACATCACAAAACTGCACATTCAGGTGTTGTTGTGATAGCTGAATTGTCCAATTTATATACAATCACCTGTTTTTAACACTAAAATCTCTTGATTTACACATACATATTCCCATGCTATTTAAATTTGAATTATTATATACAATCACCTGTTTTTAACACTAAAATCACTTGATTTATACCTACATATTCCCATGCTATTTTAATGGTAATTATTTTATTCCGTAACAAATTTTCGTGACACAATTGACAAAAATGAATATTTTCCCCCAAAACTTCATTCTCAGACCTCCAAAATGAGATCTCTCCCAGCTTTCTACGACCTACCGTTCGCTCACAATTTCATTTGCAAATTTGGGTTTACGGAATTAGATTCATAGATGAAGGCAAACAAACTGCTTGACATATATAATTCTAATATAACGTAAACTTATGATAAAAGAATTAAAAACCAAACCAAACAATAATATGAGCAATATGACATGGTTGAATCTGTATATTTCAAACAGAAATAAATAAAATTGAATGCTATTTATTCAAAACAGTAAAATATCCCATAATGAATATACACTTTAGATGGCCTTGAACTCCAAACAATGTATCTATAAGAATGGGATTTTGAATGGGCCATAATCCATTGTTGGCAATAACGTTTTTGTTTTGGTTAATACAGAGAGTTTTCCATGCGTCTAGTAATTTTTATTTGGTTTTGTTTTTTAAATTGTGTTTTACGTCTTAAAATATTAATTTTCTTGTAAGCAGTGTATTTCTATTGTTAATTTGTCAGGTCTGTTGTCCTTAAAGTGGAAAAATGTTCTTTGGGTTTTGTTATTGTTTGACCTGTAAATTTTTTCAGGCTTATTTCGCTATTGCAGAAAATACCCGTTTCTCAAAATAATGAATCTGATCTTTTTGTGATAATAATATTTGCCCCAGCCTGTTGTTAGAGATTAGAGTTGTTTTAAGAGTAGTGGATTGGTAAATTAGTGTGTTTTAGAATACTTTCTGTTTATGTATATGTTTAAATACTTCATATGCAATTTCTGCATGCCTTGAAAATACAATATTTCACATTGTATGAGTACCTACTGTTTACAAATTGTCAATAGATTCCACCAGCCCTTTAACAACCGATAAATTTGAATTCATAATTTAAGCCTACCACAATTTCCCACAGTCCTTTTTGTTAAATTGCTTCCCAACCACAAGCTATTAGCTTATGGAAATGATACTTTGTCCCGCAAAGAATAAAAACAACATTGGACAATTTACATGGTGAAAATAAATGTTACGTTAATGGGAAAAAGGATTCTTTTGTAATGCTAATGAAGCTGCCGCCCCAACTTGACTGCGAATATTGTCCCGGTTTAAAAGTAACAGATGTAAACACTTTGAGACAATTTGACATCGCCACTGATTTGCCAATTTCCATCTTTTACACTTAGTTCCCTTAAGTTTACGCTTGTTTGCATATTCATTAATTTTAATATTGAATAAACAATATTACTAAAGTCTGCTAACATTCCTTTAAAGTCTAATGGACAGCTTTTTACATTTTATAAAAGTTAGGCTTAACCTAGTTTGCATGCATAACTATGTAAGTTTCTTCAAAATTGTAAACACCTAAATAAGCTCTGTGTGTGCTAGATGGAAAATACTTTATACAAATAAAAAGATCATCTATTACTTTATTATATCGTTAATGTGCAATTTATATAAATCAATACAATATATTATTATCTGTATAATAAAAATGAATTGCTGTTCCTTTGTAAGAGCAGCACTTGGTTTTTATAATATATAAAGAAAAATGTGAAAAGTTTCCTGAAAAGTTTCAAATTTGGAAATAACTAAACAGCCTCTTTTGTATGGACCATAGTGCACAAAAGCAGCTGTTCGTATGCAAAGCTTAGTAACACATGTTTGTTTACATTCATTACCATAGCAACTTTACTTAGCATTTATTATTATTCAAAACCAACAGCTTTTTTAGGTTAGATTGACCAACCTAAAGCAAACAAAAACAAAAATTAACTATAAATGCTTACTATATTTTAATTCAATTCAAACATTGGTTGTTACATCTAGTATATATATAAAAGCCAAATCCACTGACTCACTGATCACGATTTCTCAAAAACTACAGAACGGATTGGAACGATATTTGGTATGTAGCTTCCTCTAGGGCCATATGTGCTCACTAAGAAAGGTTTTAAAAAAATTTTAAATTTTATGGAGGGTTTGGAGGGGGTCAAAGTTACTAAATCACGATTGCTCTAAAACTACTGAACGGATTGGAAAGAAATTTGGTATGTAGCTTCCTCTAGGGCCGTAGGTGCTGATAAGAAAGGGTTTCAAAAAAATCGAAATCTTAGGAGGGAGGGTTTGGGGGTCAAAGTTTCTAAATCACGATTTCTCCAAAACCACTGAACGGATTGGAACGAAATTTGGTATGTAGCTTCCACTAGGGTCATAGGTGGTCTCTAAGAAAGGTTTTCAAAACATTCGAAATTTTAGGAGAGGTTTGGGGGATCAAAGTTACTAAATCACGATTTCTCCAAAACTACTGAACGGATTGGAATGAAATTTGGTATGTAGCTTCCTCTAGGGCCGTAGGTGATGATAAAAAAGGGTTTTTAAAAAATCGGAATTTTAGAGGGGTTGGGGGGGTCAAAGTTACTAAATCACGATTTCTCCAAAACCACCGAACGGATTGAAATTAAATTTGGTATGTAGCTTTCCCTAGGGCCATAGGTGCTCGCTAAGAAAGGTTTTCAAAACATTCGAAATTTTAGGGGAGGTTTTGGGGGGGTCAAAGTTACTAAAAAAATCCACCGAACGGATTGGAATGAAATTTGGTATGTAGCTTCCTCTAGAGCTCTAGGTGCTCGCTAAGAAAGGGTTTTAAACAAATTTAAATTTTAGGGGAGGTTTGGGTTGGTCAAAGTTACAAAAAAATCCCCATAAGAAATACATAGTGTAATATATTTATTGATGTAATATATTTTTTGTTAATATAGATTTAACTTTGATTTGTCCATCCGTGCAAAGCCGGATCGGGCCAGCTAGTATTATATATAAAACAGATGATTTGGATAAAAACTGAACATAATTTTAGGTTAGGTCTGAATAAATTTAAGCGTGGTTTGAACGTGCGAGCGTGGTACATGTCCATAACCCACTAACGCAGTCCAATTATTATGATAGGACTCCTTCCCTATCCATGAAGAACATCGCACCGATACGGACATCGGTGAAGCAGCTGGGAATCGAGTGCTGAAGTGGCAGACACTGGCTAGGTGTTCCAGAAACTCCCAGAATGTTCTACAACATTCCATAATGTTCCAGACATAATGGTATAGAATGTTGTTGAATTTTCTAGAATTTTACAGACGGTGCTGGACAAACGAAGAGAAATGTTCCAGAATGTTTTAGAATACGCAATAGGATGAGGAGCTGGAGATCTAAAACTTGAATCATATTACTCTTAAATTACATAAATATGGAAGAGAAAAAGATATTTGCATTTCGATTTTTGCGACGAAGGTGTAAAATATTGTTTATATAAAATATGTTAGGTAAATAATTGTACTCATAGAGGTGAAATGGACATCAAACAAAACTGGCGGAAATAATTGTTTTTATGCTCACTGCCGCAAAGCTGATCTTGTAAGTAAGCAAACAGGTTAATTGAACGAAACTCATTATAAGTTTTTGGGCCAGTAAACTGTCAATATTTAGCTGATGTTTCGTTCATTATGTATCCATACATGCGAGCTAAACCTCGGATACACTTGCTAGTTATACTAATACATTATATAATTTGTATTAGTAAATGAATTGAATTAAAACTTTGCATTTAACTCCTAGTTGTTTCACATTGGAGGGTATAGCCTCAAGCTGGAGAGGAAAATATGAAAATTATGAACAACATTGCTTTAGTTTGATATAATTATGTTTTTGTTTAAGTCTTTTATAAAATGTTTAACCTTTTATAAGAGTTTGTATATTTAAGTTCAAAGTATTGTAATTTTACATTATAGTCATAACTATGTAAGTTTTTTTCAAATACGGATAAAAACCTAAATAATCGCTCTGTATAGCTAGATGCAAGCTACTTGTAAAATGTTTGAGTTGTATAAGTTATCCCTTTAAAACGGTTCATTTCTATATCAATTACTATAAGGTGTACCCACAGAACAACACCAGTATGCTAACGCCCAAAACTTGATTTCTGCCAATTTTTTTTAGGTGCATTTAACGTCTATGAGAATCTACATTATTACCTAAAGTATTATCTAAGAACAATATTTTACAACTTAGACGTCAATAACAGATATACACATTTTGTTTTTGTCTTCTTCTATATACAACGTTAGAGTAAAACCTTAAACTGAAGAGTTTTAGGTCTATAGCTTCATTGCCCGTTTCTATACCTTGTTCACCGAGAGTTTAAAGTGAAGCACCTCCCAATACAGTATTTATGGGCTGGAAAGACTAAGTCACACGCAGACCTACCGCAGGGACGAACGTGAACGTTAGGGTGGGCTAGTGAAGAGAATGCTTATTTACTAAGAACTACTGTGAATCATACGCAGAGTCACCCATCCCACACGTGAAGTTCGATTTCCTCATTGGCCCAAATCCCTAACGTCAGCCATTGTAAGGTGGTGCTTCACTTTAAACTCTCGAAGAACAATGTATAGAACATTCACGAACGTTAAAGATCAGAACGTTACTTTGATGGTCCAGAAAGCCGTATATTTTAAGCCGTAATATGTTAAGATGCCTGTACGTGACGTCACTAGTCGGCAAGTCCCGATGAATAATTAATTGTAGAAATTACTAAATGTTGCGTGTGTTGGTTTCCTTTCAATAAATTTTACTTCATAACTTTGGTCTGACAGAACTTCCCACAACCCTTTTCGTGTGAGTCACGTAAAATTAGTTCACAAACAAGCTATTAGCTTATGGAAATGGCACTCCGTCCCGCAAAAGAATAAAAACAGTACCGGACAACTTGCATGTTGAAAATAAAGGTTACGTTAACGGGAAAAAGGATTCTTTTGAAATGCTAATGAAGGTGCCTCCCCATCTTGACTGGGAATATTATCCCAGTTTAAGCAACAGATGTAAACACTTGGAGACAGTTTGACACCGCCACTTGCCAATTTCCGTCCTGTACACTTTGTTCTCTTATATTTATACTCGTTTGCATATTCATTACTTTTAATATTGAATAAACTATACTCTATTCTGTATACTTCTTGTGGATAGTTAAACTTTTATAAAAGTTAGGCTCGAACCTTTTTATATTCATAACTTTGTAAGTTGCTTCAAACATGGAGAAGCCGGAATAAGCGCTAAATATAGTTAGATGAAAACTACTTACTGTAAAAGTTAGTTTTATACGTTTTCCTTTTATGTATAACTAAGTTTTACATTACTTTTTATATTCTGTAGTTGTAAGTTACCTTAAGTTGAACTTGTTTATAGAATAATTATAAATTTAGTTTTTATCCCTGCAAGAACAGAGCTTGGTGCATAACTTTTTACTATAGTTTTATACATTCTATGCATGTATAAATGAGAGGGAAGTGACTATGCTGATGAAACAACATTTCACCCATTAAGTAAACGAAATTTAAATGGGTTTTCCGCCTTTTGCATCACCTAAGAATAATAAGTAGGAAATTTCAGCTCTCTAACTCGAAGGAAGTTAGTGGAATTTATATTTATTGTTAAGGGATAATTATTACGTTTTAACACTTTAGCGGTAGTGACCGATATTCGATTGTTTTAATTATTATCTGTCTATGTTTTTTTGAAGTGAAAACTTCTATAGGCGCACCTCATCAATTATTACCGTCACGCGTTTCACCATGCATTTTGTGAAATGCTCTAATGTGAAACGCTCCTAAAGTGAAGCGCTCTATTCCATCTGTTTAAAAAAAAAAATTTGGTCAGATTCCATCACCATAGACTAGCGCCTTAGCCGGTTAAATGCATTGCTAATTTAGTATATTTGAGTTGGGTATATAAGTGTAACAGATTGTCCTACGTCACAGGCTTAGTATGTTAACACAATGTATAATTTAATTGGTAATACCTCTGAAATGGAAATTGTGCTTCCTCATTTCGTAAGTGTTAAAAAAGTTAAAACTTCTCCCGTGTGGTCTTAAGCACACATTTTTTTCTATGTATCATATGTTTCAAATGTCAGCCATCTATCTACGAGGGAAGTAAAATATTTAATATGTATTATTTAGAGGTTGGCACTTATGTGTTCATCCTTTAAAATTCAAATAGTCAAAATGCAAGTTATTAGTTTTGTGTACCTCATAAGAAACAATTATGCACAGTTAGTTATCTATTCTCTTGGGAACTGTGTATTGCTTTAGGGTAGTTATTCCATTTTATTTCCTTAAATGAACGTAATCACATCATTTTACAACGTTTGCTCTTTATAATTAATCACCGTACCGATTTTAGTCCTGATCCGTCAAATGATCTGGACGTGCAGCGAGAACGCACAAATTTTATCATATGAACCCATATATATATACAAATAGACTTATATATATGTATACAAATATATAGAGAGAGACTACAAGAAAATATAAGCCTATATGCAGTTTTAAGAGTGTTATTTATCTATTTAAAATGCGTAGCTCAGCTTAAGAAATACTTTCAGTGTTGCTAAAATAACTGTTAATTGGCATGTATTTGGCACAAATTTAAAAATAATTTTACGTGTTTCCTTATTATAAACAGTTGTTTGAATATTAACGTAGTACATTGTTCAAAAATCAAAATTGACCCTCCCCCCTACCAGCGGCACCCAAAACAGATTGTACATTTAATTTTATTACAAGTAATAAATATTCTTTTCGTCTTCTGAATTCCGAAACAGATTCCCTCCCACCCGAATACGCCAAACTCCATAGTCGTGAGAAACGTCCCGAGGCCAGAGCAATACTTCCCATTTTAAAAGCAATATACTTTGTGTGTTGTCTATCTGAAATCGATTACGACTTCTTTATTATGTAATCATACCATTTATGGAATGTGTTCTCAGTGTTCAAAACAAAACTGGAGCTCGTAAAATTTTACAAAAAACACCCCGCTTTAAAATAATTGTTTGACGTTTTTTCTGTTCTCATTCTGTATAATTTAGACCGGATCATAAACTTACGGACTACAATTACTACCAGTTTCAACAAATCAAATACTTGTCGCTGATAAATAATAAATACGTGAATACATACATACAAACATAAGTAAAGTGTACAATATATAGGTACCTAATGTGTGTATACGTAGTCACATATTTGACTACAAACGTAAATACATAGGTCATTATTGGCATTGATGACAGCGGAGGTTTTTCACTTTAAAAAATATCTATAATAAAATGGTTAGATACATAAATGTATGCAAGGGGCCTTAAAAGTCTCCCACCCCGTATTATTTTTGTTATTAATGGAAATTGACAGATTTGCTTTGGGGATTGTTAACATGAACAAAAATGGAGTTTTTTGTGTATCGTAAATTTCAAACCCTCTCCCAAAAATGAGGGTTTCATTATGAGTGTTTTGTGACCTACTGGATGAAACCCTTGTAAAAAATAACAGATCATCTTAACATTTTTATGTTATTTAAATGGGGAAAGATTATAACTTTGATTGGCCATTCTGTTGGATAGAGTCAACATACATACCTCCGGTTTGCGCCAATCTTCTTCTTTTATCAAGACCTTTAAAATGAGGTGTCACTCAATAGGGGTTCTCGTTTAAAATTTTCGACTTACCCCCCAAAATACCGCATTTTTGGGGGAGGGTTTTAAATTTAAGATACAACAGAAAACTCCATTTTTGTTCATGTTAACAATCCCCAAAGCAAATCTGTCTACTTCCATTAATAAAAATAATAATAGGGGGTTGGGAATTTTAAGACACCTATGTGGTACATACTTAGAACATACATCAAAATGCATATATATTAGTATAAATATATAGACGTAAATGCAGTAACACTTATATAACAAAATATGCATAAATTAAGAGATACAATAAATGCATAGACAACTAGAATCGATAGTACACATATTTACTCACAATTCATAACATTTATCTTGACCTCAATAACATTAATTTTAATAACTACCTTATTTATTCGTTTGAGTGAATAACAATAAAAAAATAAAAAAAGATTGTATTCTTCAAGACTACAAATCTAGGGAGCTACTTAAAACTAAGTATTTGTTTTCTATTAGAAATAAACGTTGTATACAGTTCGTAGCCTATGTGTATAATAGTGTATTTCTTCCTTATTTTTAAAATAGGTGATGGTGGTTACGATAGCTGTTTAAACATATATTTTCAGTGTTAGTGTACACCTGCCCGGATACGTACTGTAAATAAAAATACAAATTTACAACAAAATTTTAGTTGATTAACAAATTGCAGTAAATTAAAATAAATGCGGTTTATAGAGACGATTATGATTGTCGCTGGAGCATAGAAGCACAGGAGCGCACAATGTTTACACTTCGAGCAGTCATCGTCAGCGAAGCATAGATGTCGACACCTAGAAACGGGCGTAGAGCAGACAGACTGATACAAGCCAGCCAACCGGCAAATGACCGCCGTCTCCTCTGTTCTCAATTCCATAATTGCATTATTTATTTGCTTTGTATTGCATTATTTCGCTCAGTTTAGGTAACGGGATGAATATTAAACAAGCAGCCTTATGTTTGGGTCTTATTCGTATTGCAAAGTATCTTTGTGATGAAGGTAATACCACAAGTACCTGAGTTGACGTATAGATGGCGCCAGTTGTTTGAAAACTGAACTATGGTTGAATGTGCCAACCTTTAATCCTACATTGTTTAGTATCGGTTTGACAGCCGACATTAGTGAATATGGAAAAATGGTCATGACTAGTGATACAATACTGACTGTTATTTGAAAATATCAGTCCAACCAATATCAACGAAATAGATTCTACTCTGGAGGAGCTGCTCCTTCGTTTATAACAGTGAAATATTAAGTAGCAGTATTTAAACGAGGCAGTACGAGCTGACAAGACGCATATCACAGTAATCGACCAAATAGGGTGAAGACGCCAGAAATGACGAAGAAAATCCGCAATATGTTATTGGCAGACATGGTAGGCGTTTAAAAAATTACTGTACATCGAATATTGACTCAAAATTTGGACAGGAGAAAATTGTGCGCAAGATGGGTGCGCGTTTGCTTACAATGGAACAAAAACAGTGTATTGAGGGCTTGGAGTGTTTGGAGAAGTTTCTCAGCAAAACTGGTGTTTGCGTTGATCCAAAACCAAGGATGAAACATGGGTCCATCACTAACTTCGCACCTGTGACGAAGAAGCAGCCAACAAAAATGGACTGAAAGTGGAGAATCGGGCACAAACAAGACAAAGTCAGTTCAATCTGCTGACGAGGTCATGAAGTCAATATTTTGGGATGCGCATGGGATAATTTTCAATGATGTTCTTCTACAAAGAAAAAAAAATAATCGGCGAGTATTTTGCAAAGATATTGCAGTGTTTGAATGATGAAATCAAGAAGCAAAAACGGTCGCATTGGCGAAAAAGAAAATGTTGTTTCATCAATGCACCTTTTCACAAATCCGTTATCGCGGTTGCCAAAATCAATGCTTGTTAAAGTTCAAATGCTTCCTCACCCACCCTATTCGCCACATTTAGACACTCAAATTATTTACAATGATTTAATGAAACTCCGAACCACAAATAGAAGGAACAAAAAACAATAACAGAAATTTTTTTTTGAAAAGTTACGTTTATTGTAGGCCTACTACCCTTATGCACATTTCAATGACATAGTCATCATAAAACACTTATAAAACAGGTCATGATTTATAAATATTGAGCTTGTTTCTTCAGAAGATAAACTTGATAAAATGAAACTTGAGTCTCATAATTGATACGTTTATTACTCAAACGCGTTTCAACGACAATGTCGTCATCTTCACTGATGTACGGGCTACGATAATCAAACTATAACTAATCTAACAGTGGTTCTCGCCTCATATTTATAAAAAACAGAAAGTAACGTGGCTTAACATACGTCACGGCCGTTCAAAATTGGTCGTAGTAGATACTGAACTTTTAAGAACAATTTCTGTAGAACTATTATGTACAACTCCTCCATGGCAGGATAAATAGTTCAAATAATATGCAGGCTAAAAAAATATGTAACAAAAATGTTGTCAATCAAAATAGCTAATAAAATCATTGAACAAGTATACACTATGTATTTCGGCTTTCTTACAATAAGCGTTTCAATAAGACTTTCGGTAGAGTGTCCTACTTTCCAGCGTGCCAGCGGCGTACTTAAAGGGGTCAAATAAATATTGGGAATCTTAAGTTGGTTATAAGTTTTTGTTCTCTAAATTATGTTTCAATTTTGAAATTGAAAGATATTGTGAATAAATGAAATAGTTTCATCTTTGCACGGGCAAAGACAGGTACAACAGAAAATATATGTTAAAATGTGCACGCATTAATAACTCTTCCTAATAAAAAATAATAACTAGAGTAAATAAACCAAGGAAATTTTAAAATATGTTCAAAACTCAGATTGCACCAACTGTTCTTATACTAATTTACATATTAATTTTTTATTTTTTTATTTTTTATTATTTGGTTTTGTTTATGAAGTAACAGTAGCCCCTTCACAGAGGGAAATCAGCTTGATTAGTTATTTTGTAAAATCATTGACCACGGATTTCATTATAAAACAAACTTGAATCCAACGTTAATTAACGATTTCTATCTGAGGTAGGGCTTCCCACCTCCCTCCTGGAAGGGGATGGAGTCGGTTTATCCTTTCTTTTCGTTTCTATTGAAACTCGTTGCCTATTCCCTGATTCTCTTTGTATAGGATTTCGTATGATAGAGACTGTATTAATAAAGCCTATTGCCAGGATTTGTATGGTAGAAAGTAACGCTAAAGGAAAACCCCGTAGTTCGCTTCTGACCAACGTAAAACGTAGGTCTTGTACAGGACGTTTAAAAAATGTGGACTCATAAACACGTGTTCATTGCATCATTTACAGGGAAAAGCTTCAATAATCGTAATGCCTAAAATGCTCCGTCCATTCGCCATTTTGTTTTTTACTAAATTATTTGTATCTCCATAACGGCTCAACAGTTTAATTTAAAACTTGACTCGGCATTTAATTACGTCAAGATTTAGTCAACGTAAAATAAAAAGATAAATCCAATAACTCAAAATGGAGGCCATTTAAAATTGTTTAATCAAATTGCCTAAAAAAACTAAATGTGTATTAAAAATGTCAAAATATATTTTAAGCCTGTTTAACTTCATATCGAGTGGTAACTTTCAAAACTATCGGACAATGGATGACATTAAAACAGCGTACATAACTGTGCGTTGTTTTAGGTTACACTTTAACTCATAACAACCTAATAAGTTAAACTGCACCAACTGTAACCCTTAACAATCAGCATTAATGAACGCTGCACAATTCTACTTCTCTTCCTCTTGCACTTTTAGATTTATTTTCTGTTTCCAATTCCTTACCGTACATTCCAAAGCTGCATTGATGGCATCTAAACCTCTTTGTCAATTTGTTTTAGACCTCTTAGGTCGTGGCTATAGTAGGAGCGATGAGCGATGTCGCACGACAATCGAGTTAATTGAAGGGATGAGTAGCCAAGGGGTACAAGTGACATTTTTTGAATAATGGAGTTAAGTACAGAAACTGACTCTTCAACACTTTAAAATGTGTGTGGCCAAAGAATACAACTAAGTCTATCATATACTGAGAAAAAACTACTTCTTATAAGAGCTGTTTAGCTTAGAAGCCAAGGGATACATGTGATGCAAGTCGCTTTACTTTACATAGGTAATTTACTTGTAACCTATGTTTTATTACTTAACTTCTAATTCCTGTTAACACGTTCACTATTACGCAAATTTCGTATTTCCTGTACTAAGAGCTGACCTTTTATTTTTTTATATTTATAGCCTAAATTAAATTATTTTTTAGTATTGAACTTTTCTACGAATATTAATCACTAATATTTTAAGGCGGAGGCACACGTGCGTCCATACCACATAGGTTTAAAATAAGCGTGCGAAGCACGCAATGCTCTGTGTATTGAAAATTCTCCCAATATAAGGGTATGCTTGCAAAGCACGCAATGTACTGTGTATTAAAAATACTTCCAATACGAGGGTTGGCGTGCGAAGCACGCAATGCATTGTGTATTGAAAAATCCCAATATGAGGGTATGCGTGCAAAGCACGTAATGCATCGTGTATTAAAAATACTCTCAATACGGGGGTTGGCATAGTATATTTACATTTTTTTTTTTAAATGAAGAATTGTGGTAAATGTTATCGTATTATGCAAAAAATGCTCGGGAAGAAGTTTAGAATAGCAAAACAAAAATTCATATTTTTCATTATTTTACAATAAAATCACCTTAACAAAGTATATTTTGTTTGCAACATACTTAAATTAAAAATAAATAAGCTATGCAAATAACGTACGGAAACTTTCTCACATGCACACTTGAACAATACTTTGTTTTTTTATAGAGTCTATTTACTAATGAATTTAACTAACCTTTGTTAAGATAGTAATTAATATAAAATTAAATAGCATTTAATTATTCTCTCTTTACTAGACATTGTTAGTTCAGAATTGTACGTAATAATTTAACTCCAGTTGAATATTAACTCCATCTCATTTTTAACTGTTTTGTTGTTATGAAAACAAGCGTTTTGTTTTGTTTCTTTCGTTGATATTAAATGTCCTCTTTTATTAACTCGTGAAGTCAAAACTTCAAAAGGTATAACGTTTGTTTTAAATCTAGAAAACTGTTGGATTGGCAACGTCGATTTAAGCTTAGTGTAGGAAAAGTAGTATCTACTTGATTGAAGGCGATCTGATCCCGCGCGTTGGCATTGCGGATGGCAAAGAACGGCAAGTTTTAATAAAATGAATGGAAGTTGTTTACACACATTTCGTTGGAGTTTAGTGTATTCTAAATTCTAAAGATACACATGAAAATTTAAAAAAAGGGTTATTTAAAAAAAAATATATTTATCTATATATATACAAGCGAAATACCACTCCCTCACTGACTCACTCACTGACTCACACACTGACTCACTCATCACGATTTCTCAAAAACTACCGAACGGATTGGAATGAAATTTGGTATGCAGCTTCCTCTAGGGCCATAGGCGCTCGCTAAGAAAGGGTTTAAAAAAATTCGAAATTTTAGGGGGGTTTGGGGGGGATCAAATTATTAAATCACTATTTCTTCAAAACTACCGAACAGATTGGAATGAAATTTGGTATGTACCTTCCTCTAGGGCCATAGGTGATCACTAAGAAAGGGTATGAAAAATTTAGAAATTTTAGGAGGGGATCAAAGTTACAATAATAATATTTTCAGATCTTTTATTATTATTATGACAATAGTGCTTTTATTATTTAAGATCTATATATATAAAAGCCAAATACCACTCACTGACTGAACACTTAAAAAGAATACAATTACGTTAAAAAGACTGAAAATACCAACCACCACGGGCAACGCCGTACGGGCTAGCTAGTTATGTATATAATTTATAATATGTGACATATACAAAATCATGATTATTTCTGACTTTTAAAGTTTTTGTTTGGTATAAATTACTACTAATTCTCAAAAAAGGATTTGTTTACAATATTTGTTAGTTTCAATGGTTTGTTATCAAACGAAAGTGGTCTGAGATGTGATTGTTAAAAACTAACTCGGTAAAAAAAAATATTAAAAGTCAGGTATTATTGTTGATGAAAGTTTACTGCGGAAAAGTCATATTCAGAATGTGAAGAGGCATTTTATATGTTTTGAGAACATTTCATTTTAAGCTTGTTGGCCCTAGAAAAGTGCTTGCCAGGATGTATATTATGCTTTTGTTAATTGAAAACTGGAATACGGAATTAGTTGCTCCAGTAAATCATACAGATCTCACTTGAACTGTATTGTCATGGCGCAAAAATCATTTATTATGTTAATCTGTGGCCAAAGTAGAAGGTCAAGTACTTATCCTCTTTTAGTAGACTTTATATCTTCTATATATTTACTTGTTTGATATAAGTTATTATTATTTTTGTTTGTGCAATGGTAGGGTTGAATTGAAAGTTATACCTAATTATTATAAAAGCCGGTATGCATATCTTAATAGAACTGACTAACCCAATAATAGTTTGTCCATGAAATCGTGGTTCTTTTTACTTCCGAAATTTTATATTTACTGTCATATGTCCCAAAGATTGCTCTTCTATTACATGCGATAAAATGTAGACTAAACATAATCCGTCATCAGCTTTAGCTATTTTTGTTATAAGAAATAATTTAACTTTGTTTTTACAGGTTTTTTTATTTATTGTTTTTAGTATCCTTATCTGGTTGTCTGCCTGGTACTATGTTTGTGAAAATTACATAACTATTGCTGTATAGTGAGGTTGTTTTCTTTTGAACCAAATGTTAGGTTAGGTTTCTTTATCATACCTGTAAACTGCTAATTACTGAACTCAACAACTAATTCCAACATTCACCGCTGTTAATGGTATATTCTAAGATATTTACTTTAGTACAAAACTAATATAAAAATGTAATTCTTTTGGGCGTTTTCCAATATTGGTTAGTGAGTCCTAACATTTTGCTACATATAAGCACTTTTAGGCATATTCCATATTTTATCAAAATTAACAAGTACAAATTAATCTAAATAAATAAACATTCCTACCTCTTATTATTTATTTTGTTTGCTTTTAATACAATATAAGAATTTACTTAATAATAGAAAAGTTATAATATTTATTACACTTACTTACTTACTTATTTATTTCCGATAGTTGAAATCTTTTTGTTTTACATCTCAAAAATAACAGACCCCCTGAATCGAACCTGAAATCTCATACTGTCCACTTCCAGACCAAACGAAAGGATTTTCAAAGCTTTGCTTGAACAAATAAATACAGTGTGGATATTGTAAACAAGAAAAAGAATAACCAATTGTTTAAATTTAGTCGTACCACTTGAAATCGTTAATTGTAACGATTGTTTAATGTAAAACTATTTTGCTCATTTCTTATTAACGGGTGTATAGTTTAGTTGATGTGTTAAAAAAATCACGAACATGAAGCAAAGTCCCTTATCAGCGTTTTTTTTCGTCAAAAGTAGAAACAAATTTCTATTATTAGCGAATTTCTATTATTAGCGAATTTCTATAGGAAAAATGAGCTATTGCAGTGGCCCTTATGGTAAGACCCAAGGTCGGGAGTAGCAAATGAGCACCGATCATGGTCCCCAGAACTCGTTTTGGGTTGTCATTACAAATCATATACTGTATATATGTATATATGTGTTCGCACTCTAGCGGTCGAATTTTAAGTCCGATTTTTTTCAAATTTGGTACACATGTTGGTTGTCTACGTCGTTCGGACGAGTTCGTTAGCCAAAAAAATCAGCAATCGAAAGCACGTTTTTTGACAGGAAAAAATTATTTTTTGAGATTTTTCCTACGAGAATGAATTTGTTTTTGAGTTTTTTCTACATATATACATGTATGATGTTATTCTGCACATTTTGTTTTTTTACGCGACCTTATAGCTCGCTTGGTTCCCCCAAATCGATCAAAACGTAAAATACCATAGAAGTACCCGGTTCAAAGCCATGCGGTGGATCCTACCGCGGTGTTGGCGTGCGAAGCACGCAATGCATTGTGTATTAAAGATACTCCCAATACGTGGATTGGCGTGAAAAGCACGCAATGCTTTGTGTATTTAAGATTTTTCCCTAGTATTGTGAATAGACCTATTTCCCAAATTGTTAGTTGAAACCCTAAAACATAGACCTATAAATCTAATTTTGGAAATTTGCTCAACTCACGTTAGCGGTTCAGCTGCGTGGTCGAATTAAATATATTTTTTTGTAATATAATGATCTAGAAATACTATATTTAATTATGTCATAGGATAAAAAAATTGAAGTACAAGTTTATCTCGTGTTATAACGTGGCATAAAAAAACAATGTATATCCTGTACCACTCTGTCTCCAAATTTCAATTTGGAAATTGCATAGATTCGTATGCAAACTTTTCTTTATTCTAATATCTAAATCAGATTTCGAAATGAGGGCACGTAGTTTTGGATCACTCTGTACAGGTTTGTAACCGAAATCATCTTATAAGAGCATTACAATCGAACAGCTGCTTTGTTACCTTTACTAAGGACCAATGTTAAATCATCGCACAGGTTGGTGCTAGGCCAGCTGATTTAAAACAATTCCACTGCTATGCTGTATTGCAGCCGAATGCTATAAAGTGGGCCAACACGGTCGCTCCAAGACTGCACCTGCTCTCGTTCCAGTAGCCTCCGGGTGTACAGGTTGTTGAGAAAAACAACACATCCGGTCGACATAAGAACTCCCCTCTCCTCCGTTAGACAGGTAACCGGCCAAGGACAAGTAGTAGTCCGGCCGTAGCATTGCAATGCAGGCGCTGGTCTGAGCATGGTCGGTTCATAGAGCTCTCATGTAAACAAACACGGCAACTCCAGAATTTTAATGTTACAGGTAGAGATTAGGTTGGCTTTGAAACACGTCAAGTAAACTTTGCATAGATTGAGAGTTTTAACAAGTTAATTTAACATTTACACAATTTTCTATAGTCTCTGGAAAGTACAAAGTTTTTCAAAACACGACAAAAAGAAAAACTTGCGTTGATGAGAGATTATGTTCTAAACCGCGTTTGCCATCTGACCACAATTTTGTTAAAATGTATATGGAAAACTATTACAGCTATCTGTACCAAATTTCGCTGAATGTTTTTTAGTGTTACCATTATTTATTTTGTAATATTTCAGAAAATTGTAACACTTTTATCTAACGTTCCTTTATATGGAAGTTTCGAGAAAATAGCTGATTATTGTATCAACACTGGTCATTTCCGTACGTCAATTCTTTCTATTCTAAATGTTTTGCGGCAAAATCTATACGTCCATTGGGGCTTTTACTTGATCGTTGTAGTAAAATGTTGCAAAATAATCGAAAGTCACAATTAGATTAGTCACATCCTGTCAGCTTTAAATGGAGTCAAACACCGTTTGCCTCACTTCCGCCCTCTTTCCACAAAAGACTGGGTACGCGTTATGGTATTTGAGTAGTATAGGTTTTTAAGGATTAGGTGTCTGTGAATTTTATGATCAGTGGCAATTGATTGAGCTTTAGGCTCATTAAAAATAAAAGATCCCCGATAAAGTCTTTTTAATCATTTTAAGAATACTGGCAATGCTGGGCGATTCTGGTTTTATCATTTTGCTCCGTTTTGTTACTAACACTTCTTTAGTAAAATAATCCTACTACTTTGAAAATATAAAGATGTCTGAGAATACATATTTGAAGAAATTGTTTAACGATTTTTATATGAACTGATCTGAATACAAAATGCTTACGTTTACGAAAATAATCTTTAACAATAATTTAATTGTTTGGTAAGCTTAAGAATTTGTAAACTTGTGAATACAGAGTTTAATTTAGGTTTTTTTTTTAGGAATATTATTACTTTCAATATACTGTAGTTTTCAAGTGATTTCTTGTTGCCTAAAAAAATATTTCTGTGTTCTAGTAAATAACCAGTAATTAAGTATGTGTATATTTGACACACAACAAAACTAAGTTAAATTTAATTCAACAGCAAAACCTGAACATTTGGTCTCGTGTATTGTTTGTGTACAGTAATTAATTGATAGTTTCGATAGTTTAATGTCCACAATTTTCAAATCTTTGTGTGAATAAGGTTTAGTTATTCGTTCTGAAGGGCAGAAAAAGACGCGCAGGCGAAAAAGGAAGATTTTCAGGGTATGTAATTTTTTACATGCACTATCAACGGACTTTGTCTAAACATTTTATAACACCTTGTTGTATGCATATATTTTGAGACTATGCTGCATCTCCAATGCTTTGGCTCTATTCTCTTAAACTAGTTTTCGTTTTCCGTTTTTAACACGGTTGAATTTAAAAAGAAAACAAGCAAAAATTTAACTTGTTTGATTGTTAGCTTTATATTGAAATTGTTAAAACACATTTACAACATTTTTGTACTAGCCAATGATTATCTAGAATGAAAAATTTCCCCAAAGAAACTATTTCCCAAAATTTACCTGTAGTTTAAGTAAACTATATAAATTTGCAAGTGCTACCTTTAAAATATGAAGAAAATATATCACTGTACTGCAATGTAATCTACCTTAGCCGAAGAGAAACAATGAAGAGCAGCCATTTATAGCAAAAGGATACATTAGCAGGGCTTCTACTTCGTTGTCCGGGCGAAACCACAACTCTCCCCTTATTTCTTCCTGTCCTGTTTTATTGATTCTGAATGAACGGCAACTTTAATTTGTTTAGTTTTTATTATATTAATTTATTCATAATAATAAATCAGTAGTTTACTATATAGACATGTTTTTTATTTGTTCGTCTTTCTTTCGTTTGAATTTTGTTTAATTTAAATTTCTAAGGAGGAATTATTTTTTCTGAGGGCATACAAAAACTATAAATACTAAATAACTGGTACACCAACTCCACGGCAACTCACGAAGAAGCAAATGCAAACAGATTATTGTACACTTTGATGTTTTCATGGAAATGACGATTGATTATGACAGAGGCACTGGGATCAGAGTAGTATGGTGTGAGAAGCGGTAATCTGTATCATGAGTCATGCGTAGTTGCTGAGTTTTTGTGTGAGTAACAGGAATTTGTTTTTATCGATAGAGTTTAATTTGAAACATATTTAACTAAATATTCATTGGAAAGTTATTATTGGACAGGATTGTTTGTATTTCTAAGTTATAAAAAATGAGACGAGTGTGTTGCTAATAAGTAATAATTACTATGTGGTAAAATTACAAAAGTGTAATAAAAAGGGGAAAGTTTGATGTAAAGTACGACCACAGTAATTTCGAAAATTTTGTTTTCATAATTTAATTTGCATATTGTTTGAATTTATTGTTAACAGTTTATCCAGCACATGCATTAATAGGGCCAGCACGAAATCAGAAGTTTTATCTTATTTCTAATAAGATTATAAAACTTTTATAGATAAACTTAAGACTCCTGTTCACCATGGAGAAACCCCTGAGTGAACTGCGTGATTTTAATAAACTTGATCCAAGTACAGTCAGTGACCTTGTGGTGACTTGAAGAGGGAGGGGTGGACAACTCTAGATTGAAAACATAAGTCTCAGCGTCTGCTAATCGCCCACTTACCGTTACCTTACTCTCAGCACTATCCAATACACGAAAACACCAGGCGTCAGGAGCGATCCAGCCGGTTTGAATCGCAAGCCGCGAGGTAGTTGAAACATGCGTTGGTATTCTTTTGTTTTGGATTTTATTTAAAAACTAGCTGACCCGTACGGCGTTGCCCGTGGTGGTTGGTATTTTCAGTCTTTTTAACGTAATTGTATTATTTTTAAGTGTTCAGTCAGCGAGTGATATTTGGCTTTTATATATATAGTCTTAAATAATAAAATCTCTATTGTCATAATAATAAAAGATATGAAATTTAGATTTTAGTAACTTTGATCCCCCCAAACCCCTCCTAATATTTCGAAATTTTTCATACCCTTTCCTAGTGAGCACCTATGGCCCTAGAGGAAGCTACATACCAAATTTCATTCCAATCCGTTCGGTAGTTTTGAAGAAATCGTGATTTAATAACTTTGATCCCCCCAAACCGCCCCTAAAATTTCGATTTTTTTTAAACCCTTTCTTAGCGAGCACCTATGGCCCTAGAGGAAGCTACATACCAAATTTCATTAGAATCTGTTGGGTAATATTGAAGAAATCGTGATTTAGTAATGTTTACCCCCCAAACCCCCCTAAAATTTCCAATTTTGTAAAACCCTTTTTTAGTGAACACTTATGGCCCTAGAGGAAGCTACATACCAAATTTCATTCCAATCCGTTTGGTAGTTTTGAAGAAATCGTGATGAGTGAGTGAGTGGTATTTCGCTTTTATATATATAGATGAATAATCAGGTAAAAAACTTTAAAATTATTAAGAAGGCGTTATATGTGTTACGTGTGACTTTAAAATATACAAATTTTTGTTTGAAAACCCCCAAAATTCATTTAAAATAATCAATATTTACTTAATTAAACCTTTATTGAAAAGCGTTTTCGTAAATTTCTTTCAACTTAAAGTATACGACAAAAGCGCATAGCCTTTATTAACAATTTGAGATGTTTCACAATTTTGTTATAATTACTTGTTCGGACATTTGCCATCATTTGTGTGTTAAATAATCAAACACGACGTTTCGGGAATACAAATCAATGTTTCACAACTCTTAGTTGAAAAACGGCGTACGAAACACTTTAGTGCAAAGTTCATATTTCGATGTTTCACACAAGTTGAAGAAGTCCTTTAAACGTTTTGTTAGGAAATACTACGATGCGACAGTGATTAGAGGAAAATTCTCCTTTTGCACGATATGACGGTGAAACTGTTTCTTCCTAAAAACATTAGGATTGCCCTTATGTGTTGGAGCTTGTAAAATGTAATTACAATACTCCGATATGAATACATTACAGTGAACAATTTAATGATCTTAACAATGTTGTTTTTTTGTTACAGGTAAAAGAAATACAGACGATCCGGGTTCATTGTTTGGTAAAGTACTGTTTTTATGCATATTGGTGTATTCGTTTGTAAAATCTAGCACCGTGAAGCACAATTTTTGTTATATATTCTACTTTGTCGGGCGGGAATATTATGGTGTAACTAGTGAAAAGATTGAACACTTTTTCGAGACTTCGGCTTGTCCGGACAGAACACACGAATTGAAACTACGACTTTTTAACTCTAACTCTCAAAAATGGGTTTCCCGTTCCCAAAAACACATGAAACGATACCCCACACAGAATTTGCAAAATGTTGACCCTATATTTTCAAAATTTTTATCAAAAAACGGGACCCCTGCGAGCTACCAACCACGGCATTTTAATGCGAGCCAAAGTAAAATTGTGTATATCACAAAAATGTATTTGACGACTGTAAGCATCAATTTTCTCAGGGATAAAGTTACCAAGTACAAGTTTACTTAGGTACATGAAACATACTACCATGCATACAACCCATAAGTTAGAACTCAAAGGTTAAGAACAACCTAAAGAGGTGATTTTCAATACCAATATTTCTTCCGTGTACTATTTTGGCTCATCTTTAACGGTTTAACCGCCGTAAGCCGTAAGGCACTAAAATTTTTGTATTTCTCAAAATGGTTAAATTTTTACAATTACTATTATTACTATATCAGTTCTGACAAAGCATTGTTCAACATATCACTCAAACACCAATACTTAAAACAAAAATTTAAGTTTCATTAAAATCGGATGAGTTCATTTTGAATTAAATCGTTTTAGACAAATCGTTTCTATATTTATTTTGTTAGTTGTGGTTACTGTCTTTGTTTGTTAAAATTATAATTAAGTAACCAATTATCCTTTAGTTTTTCTAAGTGATTTTGCCAAAAAGGAAATTCACAAACCAACAAAAGAAAATACAAGGTTACTGCAAGATTATTTACGACAGACAACCAACAATTTAAAACACATTACTTGGCTCACAATATCCGGAACCTTTAGTTGCAGACAACAATAAAACATATCCTTAATAAAATGGTAAAGGTCATCAGCTCATAAACTAGATCAGTGTTGCCAACATCGTCTAGTTATTATTCACACACACATTTCCCACGCAACCAATAATAACACATTCAACCTATATATCTGTTGCACCTAGTGTAATTTGCATAATTAATCCGATGTTAATCTTGTTTGGTTTTCCTTTGAAAAAAAGTTTTAACGTAGGTAGAAGTAAACGTGTTTGTACACTTACAAAAAGGAGCGGTGGTAGATCAGTCAGTACGCTGCTTTTTCCGAAGAATATACTTCGTATTGTCGTCGAAATTTTCTGGATAGGCTATTATTCTATACTCTTCAATAACCCCACGGCCCGAAACAGTTTAGATTTAGAACCCTCCGATGATGGTAACCGAAATGTACATCAGGGAACTAGAATGGTGTCCTCCTACGAGCGCCCTGTCCAACGAGCGCCATGTCCATCTAGCGCCCACTCTCGGGTTGACGAGGGTCAGAGAGGGGTTGACAGGTCTAGGAGCTTTCCAACGAGCGCCGCATTTCTCTGTCACTCCCTTCGACCACCTGTACTTCTTGTAGTAAATACGTCTGACCTAAAAATATGAATCCCCTCAAATCAGCTACAAATGTTATAAAACCCTAAGTTAAACGTAATATAAGCATGCGTATACCATGTGCGATTATTCGTGACAGGCCCACCTTGATTTAGAGGTGCCTTTGATTATAAGTGGGCACGTAATCCTGGCTGGCGCTAACAATGAACCTTTTCGCACTTTTCTTCCACTAATAGAATATTTAAGAGGTATTAAACTTGACATTTTCTTTAAACTATTCAAGTTATATTTAGAAATATTAAATCCGCTTTTGAGGGGGGATGCGGAATACTACCCCCCGAAAAACTACCCCCCAGGTGAAACGTGACGTCACGAAATCTGCCAACTAACCAATATGGGAGCCGTGTCCGCGACTGGAATACTACCCCCCCCAAGCAGGTTCCTACAATTATACTGTTATCGGCAACATACTGTGACTAAACAGTTTAGGTTAGTCCTCTAGTTTTTTTTTTTTATTCTAATTATATCGAAACTTGAGTGTGCGTGACTGGAATACTGCCCCCCTGATCTCTGACGTCAAAATGACGTAGGAACCTGCTTGGGGGGGTAGTTTTCCGGGGGTTAGTATTCCGGCGACTCTTTTGAGGGACATGACCTAATACTGGCATATTAAATTGTTTATACACGTGCTTATAACACGTATGGCACTGCTTACAATAATTACCGTTTAATTTAGGACAGAATTGAGGTGTTTCATATTTAGGTATCTACAACTTACTAGAAGCAGTGATTCAGTAAATAGCACCTGGTAAAATACCAAATAAAAGATTTGGGAGGTATTTTGTTTAAGAATATTTTTGGAAATAATTTGTTATATTTTTATCATTTTTTTAGTTCTAGTTTTACAAATCCGACAACGGCTATTGAAATAACGTTACTGTAATATTATAAACTATATATCGTTGAGTAAATACTAATAAGTACAGGTGGTCGAAGGGGGTGACAGAAATGCGGCGCTCGTTGGAAAGCTCCTAGACCTGTCAACCCTTCTCTGACCCTCGTCAACCCGAGAGTGGGCGCTAGATAGACATGGCGCTCGTAGGACAGGGCGCTCATAGGAGGCAACCAACTAGAATAACTATATTAATATATGTGTTTCAGTTTATTTGTGTAGTTTTATTCACCGAACTTGTGGTTGGGGCTTCAGTGTTTCTAATTGATAGTTCTAGTTTATTCAGTTTTAGTGTTTCATAAATAGCCAAGAAACAGCAACATAAACTTAGAAATAACACAGCTAAAAGAGGAAAATCATCGTTAGTAATAAATGGTGGCAAAATGTGAGATAAGAAATACCGCCACCAAATAAAAATTAAAATAGAAGAAAAAAAATAAATAAAAAGAGGGCCTAACATATGGAGCAGGAGCTTTTTTAAAAAGTAAAGAGGTGTAATACCCATATTTAGTACATAAAGTAAATTGTATCATGTTATACTAAAATTAAACGATATAATTTATTTTTTATTTTTCCGGACTTTTAAATCTCTACGTCTCCCTCCCCCCCCCCCCCCCCAAAAAAAATAACCAGCATAAATTTTTTACTTTTAAGGTAGAGATTTAAGATATTGCGCATATATGCTTAGGTATGTGGTGCATTTTCTTTAACATGGAAAACCGTTAGGTTAGAATACAACTCTAAAAAAAATATTTTGTACGAATAACAAATAATACAAAATTCAAAGTTTATATATTTTTGGTGTATTTTTAAATTTGAAAAGTAAGATAATTTTCCATACTACAGATTATAAAGGAATAAAAGAGCTTTAAAAAAAACAAAAATAATGTAAAAATATCCAATAGAAAAATAGTTATGCTGGTTTTTGTGAAACATGATTTTTACATCTTTTATCCCCATACCCCCTTCTGAGGGAGGATTAAGGGGGTTTGACGCCATAACTCCTTAATTTTAGTCCTAATACATCTTTTAATATTTATTTAACTTTAGTAAATATAAAAATGCATATTTTTTCATTTTGGGTAAATGGCCCCCTTAACAGTTTGTATTCTAATTGCAAATCTCATCTAAGTGAATAGCTGAACCTACAAGAGCCCACTGTAGCGTATTTAAAACGCTTTCTTGAAAATTGAGTTATCGCAGTTCATAGAGCTAAAAAACAAATAGACGTTCCGCGAGAAAGTTAGGTTATGTCCGGTTAGGTCGGTTTAAGTTATGCCCGGTTAGTTTATTGTAGAGTTTTGGTTAAGTTGACTGAAGTTGGTTTAGTTAATGACTAATGTAGTCATTGGTTTAGTTTAGAAAAGGGTTTTCTGGGTTAGTTTTGATTAGGTTAGATCAGTTTTGGAAATTGAAGACAAATTAATTAAGAGTGTTTAAAAAATGTAGATGTTTTTGAGATAGCCTACGCTGGCTAAACCGTTGAAGATAAACTAAAATAATAAGTTGCAGAAATCTTTACAAGAAAAGAAAAATCTTTACAGAAATCCAAAAACAAATCCTCTTTACACTGATTCTTACAGTAGCTGTTTAATAACTTGATTTTAATGTCTCTGGTGTTTTTACTGTGTATTTATTTCTTTATTGTGTATAACGGTCAAACTTCAGTACTGCTCACCCCATTGAAAATACATTTTTAACGACATAAGATACATTGCGATTGACCTTGGTTGTTAGGTCTCATCTTGGATTTGAGAAATACTAAAATATTTAAAAAAAAAATTATTTAACAAATAAATCAATTGATAATGGTTAGCGTGTCAAGGTGTTTAAATGTAGATATTCCAGAGTACAAACTAGTAAGCCCACACGTCGAGTCTAAGTCCAACTCCTGTAAATGTTTTTATTTACTGTATTTGGTAAAATTTATTTTTACATACAAACGATTTCGAGAAAAAGATTTTTAGTGCTTGTTTATAAGGGAAGATGCAGTGTACAAGTAGCTGAAGTAGCCTATAATTAATAAGCCTTCAGCTTTTCCGCGATTTTGATGAAACATTCTATTTTGAGAGTCCACAATGTTTATAATTACGTAACAGTTGAACGGGAATCCTCGCCACCAAGGTTGATCGTGTCTGGACAAATTCAAGTTTTGCTTTTATTTCCTTTCAACCAGAAGCACGGAAACCAGTCTTCCCCCACTCCACCAGTGGAGCGCGCGGTCCACGCGAACCCTGCCATTGAGTTGCAGCCGAGCTTCTTCATTCTTCTTATTTTACCAGCAGGTCTTCAACCCGGCCCGACAATATAATCAACTAGTTCGCCGAGCGGACGCTTTACGGACGACGGCGCTGTAAAACACTGAAGCTCTCACGACTGTAAAAGTGAAAATATCGTTCCATTGTTGGGAAGGAAAAACGCTGCGACCACGTGAGAAAAATTGTCTTTACGTTCCCTCGTGTATTGCTTTCCGCTCTTGTAATTAGTCCGCCATCTTGGATTGGAACAAAAGCGAAAGTGTGAATGGTTTACGACGACCAAGGTCAAACGTGACATAATTTAAGTAATACTTTTATGGATTGAGAGTTGCAATATTTTTTATAATACTGTACATAGTTGGTACGATTATACCTAAATTACATCTTAAAAGCGGTAACAACAGCTGTTAACCATTTAGAAAAATGTAATTGCTGCTTTGCAAAATCAGTTATTCAAACATCTTCGAATCTATATACTGTATAAAATGTATTTATTAATTGTTATTATTACTATAATTTTTACTATCTATATATATATATATATATATATATAGAATATTGGGGAGAGGGGACAAAAGTTATTAAATCACGATTTCTTCAAAACTACCAAATGGATTGGAATGAAATTTGGTATGCAGCTTCCTCTAGGGCCATAGGTGCTCACTAAAAAAGAGTATGAAAAATTTCGAAATTTTAGGAGGGGTTGGGGGGGATCAATTTACTAAAATCATAATTTCAGATCTTTTATTATTATGACAATAGTGTTTTTATTATTTAAGATCTATATAATAAAAGACAAATACCACTCACTGACTGAACACTTAAAAATACCAAACACCTCGGGCAACGCCGTACGGGTCAGCTAGTAGCATATATTATTAATAATTTGAAGTTCAACATTCCCTTACTCCGAAACAATTTTTATTGTGTCATTTTATTACTTTAAGTTTGTTAAATAATAATAGAAGTAAATGCCTTCAAACTGTTGTGGTGTGTTTTATAGCCGTTTTGTATTTACAATTAACAGCTGATCACACTGCGTGCTTTTAATAATACAGACATCTGACCAAGGTTTTGAGGTAATTTCAAATTTGCTTGAGGGTAGGCGTTTTACCTTATTAAATGAATATGTACAATGTGATTTATCAAATATTGTAAACTAGTTTAAAACAATATGTCTAAATATGATTAAAAAAAACCAGTCGTGGGACTGCCGACAGAAGTAAAAACTGTCATGAATATAGACAATCTTGTTTATGATATTTAAATTTTTTTAAATTTCAATTTTAAATGTGACAAGATGAAAATAACACAACTTACAAAATGAGGAAGCATAATGTCCATTTCAGGTATTATAAATGAGGTATTACCATTGTATTTGGATAACCTAATAGAACTCCGATCCAATGCAATATTTCAATCCACTGGAAATTCGACGATAGTGGCGCTATCTATTGGGGAAATGACGGAAGCGGTGTGAAGCACCAGTGCTACCAATGATTTCTCCCTAGCGCTACATCGCGGCGCAATCATGTACTATTTTCCCGACAACCTTTTTTTCGGCACACAGCCCCCGTATGCATGCATGATCTATTTTATTATTCATGATCTATGGTATTACCAAGTAAAGTATTTTAACACAGTTATGAAATGATGAAGCACAATGTCTATTGCAGAGGTTTATACTATGCTATATACACATGTGTACTATATATAGTAAAGTGTGACGGTATAGAGGGTGACAGTAAAATCCGATTCGCCGCCAGCAAAATTTTTTAAATGTTTTGGACGCTGTGCGCCTGGCACTTCAATAAAGACTAAAATAGGTATAAATATAAAATAATATACATAATTTTACCGACGGGTGAAAGTTTTATTTAATTATTTGTTATCCCTTGATTGTAACCTGAAAACAGACTTTCTTTGGGATATAGTTGTACGTATTTTATTAGAGGGCATGAAATGTTATAACCAGCGTCCAGAACATTAAAAGTAAGTAAGGGAACATTAATAGGATAACTCGTTGTGCATCCTTCTATCACAGTTAATTTTCTCAGGAACGGTTAAAGTTATTACAATGAAATTGGGAAAATATATGTTTTAGGAGCAAAAGTTGTACATCTCAACAAAAACAAATGTATTATACTGTCGTGTTAATTAAAGATATTTACAATTCTCTTATTTGACATTTTCAAGACATTCGCGAAATGATTACAAAAAGTTGCATTCCTCCCTATTTCTGAAAACAATTGCTGTTAAATTTACATAGTGATACTCATGTACTTTTAAAGAAAACTAAAAAACACCGAATGTTTGCGTAAACTAATAAGAAGTGTGTTTGGAATATTTATTCGAGAGAGGTAGACATCAAATGAAGGCCTAGAGAACACGCTGTCCGCTTTGGTTTTACTTATTCAACTATTCATAATCGATTGGTAAATGAATAACTAATCAGCTAGTAACTGTCGATAATAACTGATCACTTATCACGAGCTAGTCAGCAGGCAGAAAGAGAAGCAGTGGGGGTGAGTATGTGCGCAGGATACAGCGTGGATAAAAAGCGAGGAACGGATGGACGTCTCTTCTCCTAACAAATTTAGACACATTTTTGTAACCTATTATTTTAAAAGAATGTCTATGTGGCATAACTTTGTAATTGTATAATTGTGACCTCCAAGCCGTTTACGAGTAAATTGGACTTTAAATTTTATTTTTTTATTTTTTGAACTCTTCTAAATCTGTATATATATATATATATATAATATTAGAGAATACCCCTGCGTGCTCCGCATGCTAATCCCGTTGAAACCTTCTACACACATAATCATGTTATGTTTTCTAAGGTGTAGGATTAATAATAACCCCAAAGCTACGATGGTAAATAATGTTGAATGTTCAAATCAAATTATTTCGTATATTTTATAACAGCAGAATGATATAATAAAGTTTAAAAGAACCAGGAAAGCTCAGGTCTATTCTTTGATAAAAACCTAACCTAAAAGTTAGTAATACAAATAATTGCTTCAAAGTTTGTAATCAGGTGTTAATGGAAATACTAGATCAAACAGCTGTTTTATCTGTTATTTTATTCAGATAAGCCCTGTAGTTGTGTATAAAATCTGATATAGTGCAAAATAGGGATTTATATTATAAAGTTTGCCACCAAATTATCAAAAGGGCTTAACAATTTTATCAAATTTTTTAAACCACCAAGTTACACAAAAGATCCTTTAAAATGAGAGTCCAAAGATTTTTCTATCTTTGTTATAATCGGAGAAACCCATCAGCCGTTTCCAGATTTTATCCCATACTGTATAATATAATGGACTTCGCGGATATTTGCCAACAGGGGACTTCGCGGATACTCGCGGATGGAGATTCTGATCCAATCTCTCTAAGGAGTGCACTTCGCGGATGCTTGCAATAAGTGGACATCGGGAAACTCCCAGGGAGTGGATTTCCGGACACATGCGGGGAATGTCCTTCACGGATACTCACGAGAAGTGGACTTCGCGGATATTTACTGGGAGTGGACGTTGCTGATTCTCGCGGGTGGAAACTCTGATCCAACCAACTCGAAGGAGAGAACTTCGCTAATACTTGCG
>JAGFPH010001401.1:163125-188375 GCA_018207615.1 Philaenus spumarius
ATTTCGTAGTTTTTGGGCCGCCATTTTTAATCGGTTAAAAATATGGATGTGCAAATTTCACCGTTGGTTTTTTCTTGAAATTCTACATCGAAATGATGTATCACATGACCACCTTCCTATTTAAAAAAAAAACAAAGTTACATTCAAAATGGCGGATCCAAGATGGCGAATTAATTTTTTGATATCTTAATAAAATAGTATTTTTACATACAGTAGGTTCCTCAATCACATCTACCTTCAAATTTTTCTTATATACGAAATATTAAACCGGTCCCAAACTTAATTGACACACAGGATATATTTACCCCCTGCTCCCAACAGCAATATTATGCTTGCTTTGCTCACCAACAAGCAATTGATGTTTGGTATATATTATATTGTACATTCTTGATATTTTCACGGAAATAACGATTGATTAGGACAAAGGCACTTGGATTTGGTGCTAACTGAACCCTTGGTTCTGACGCATGCGCAGTAGAGTCGGAGTTTTTTATTCGACATGCTTTATGTTTACATAATAGATCGAGTCTTTCGAAATGTCCTCAGTGATTGGTTTGCCTACAAAACTCCTTTATCGATATCAATACGAATGAATAAATCGACCAACTATTATTTAGAAGTTTTACTGTTTTAATACAATTATAAAATGGCTCATTGCATATCACTAAAACAGTCGGATGTTCACGCTGCAGAGTTTATTGTAATTTGATATAAACAACTAGAATCTAAACAATTTAATTAAACTGAAACTGAAGTAGGACAACTACAAAAGGATAGGTGTACACGTGCGTCGTGTAACTTTAAAGCACAAAGCTTTTCATGGAAAATTGTGTTTTTTAGCCTCATGCCGCAGAGTTGAAACTTTGTGAACATATTACTTTGCGTGACATTTTACTCTACGCCTAGCTATTTTCCTACCGTCATATTAGAAAAGCATACGTATTAAAGTTCCGAAATAAATTAAAGTGATAACCTAATATTATCAAAAAAAAATAGAAATCAATTAAATTTCGGCTCATCGTATTTCGATGGTTTGTTGTACCATATTTCTATACAATAATGATTTTCGAAGTAAGAGTTAAACATTTATCGTAAGAAAAACATAATAACTTGGTTCGTTCGACTCTTTTTTGTATCTAAATGTATTCAATATTTGATGTGTGTTTAAATATCTCTAAACAGTTTAACCAACAATGGACTAAATCACCAAATCGACAGATTTCTTTTTTATACGTTTTTTTTTTAACTGTTAACTAAATTTCAGTCCCCAGCACCTGCGCCTTATCTTTCAAATGCTTTAACCACTAAGTTTTTCTGATCACACCAGATATTGGTCGATGTTTCTAACCGGTATTTGCTAAAGAAGATTTAGGGTTACTCCTTTGGTAGTGCGGTCGTAGATTCGAATCGTGTGAATGCTAGATTTGTAATTTTTATCAAATTAGAGCAATGTTAAATCTCAAACCATTTATTTCGTTTACTTTTTATCATAAAATTGTTTGCAAGGTCTCATTTTAAGCACAGTCACAAAACGCATTCGTTTTGAATTTTACATTTTTTTAAATGCTTTTGATTTGTTAAGTAATTGACATTTTTTAAGTACAAAGTTTGAATTTTTTTCCTAACACAATAAAAAATGAATAATGACAAATAATTTGCAAACCGGATCTGAAATTTTGTAAAGAATATTCTATTTTTTTTCAACACTCAATTACAAAAGATAGACTTATAAAATGGTTTGAAATGAGGCAATGTCAAAGCGCTCAGCTGCAAGAAATTTCACTGTTTAGATAGGGATATAGTGAGAAGCGCTTGCGTTTCCGGTTGCTTTCTCCTTTACTGGAGCAGACCCTTAATAGATAAATATGTACTGCAATGGAATTTCCCGGCTTACTCAATGCCAACACTTCTTTCGGTTACTGTTTTGACTAATCTTCAACGGTTTATCAGCCATTAAATTCATCCACGGTTGTTTTTTTAAAGAAGTTTTACTTTTCAGTTTCTTACCTTTTGATAACGCATGACACGTAACCTTATAATCACGCTGTACTATGGCGGCAGTGCTTCAAACGAAAGTAAGTGTTGTCAAAATCAGACAATGGAATTAAATTGTTACAAACAAACATTCAATCATAGTATACCAATTTTTGTCTACTCAAATTTTGTGAATTCCATTTATTAAGAAACCGTTTGTAAATCTTTCAAAGCAGTCCAAGTAAGTAATAAGTAATAATGTGGACTCCTGTGTCACAATAAAGATCTAAAATTATCATTAAAGTTAAAAACTTGAAAATTTTAAATTTTCTGGGCAGTAGTTTAATTACAGTTTGAATCTTATAAATTTCATTTTAAATTTTAACTTTAAAGTGAAGTGAGAAAATTGTTATCGTAGGCCTACACGAAAAACTAGACGAAAATGTATGTACTTGTTGAAAATTTAGTACTATAGCTTTAAATCTTCGAAAATACCTAAAGAATGTTATTGTTAAAATCATAGTTAAAGTTAATTTAACCATAGTTAAAGTTTATGCACAATAAATTGTGTTAACAAAACGTATTCTCAGAACTCTGTCTGTTGAGTTACTAGACGGTCGTGTTTTCTGGAACAAGTTATACGCTCGTTAGTGCTTGAGTTACCATGCCAATAAAAGTGACTTAACGTTCTATTTAAATATCAAAACGAGTTTGTACTGAGTTAGCAATGCGATTGGGGGAGGTGCTTTTTTGAAAATTATAATAATGCCCTTACGTGGAGTTACAGGCACGTATGAATTTAATTTGGTTTTCTAGCAGGAAAAGTAAACTCTTAGATTTGGTCCTTATTCTGCATTGATATTTACGTTCTTTTTTATGTGTATATTTTCCTTGTTACTTTAGTCATAAATTAAAATTTTTATAAATTTATATATTTGTATATTCTTAAATTAATATGATGAACATGTGGGACACTAAATTTTACACTTTACAAGTTATCTATAGAAATGTAAATCAAGTTTAATTTTTGTATGACCGATCTAAACAAGATGGCGGAACGATTGAAAGATCATTAATCTTCTGGATAGAAGCACTTCCCCCCCCCCCCCCCCCACAATGTAATGCAATTTAAATGTGCACGGCTATCTGTTGAATTTCAATAGGCTGTTGTTCGGTAGACATATAAAAATTATACAATTTGGTGTTCAATCACTTGTAAGTGTTGTCTAACCTCAAAACAATGATTTCCTCAATTGAACAGGAAGTGAAATGTTGTGCTTGGTCTATTTGCTTTTGAAAAGGAATATGAAGCGAGATAAGGTGTTTTTAAAGAACCTACCGAATACTGCTTCCTCCACATAGCTTGCACTTACTACTTAAACAAACTGAGCTACATTTCAATGCAAAAATTATGACATTTAATTCAAACAGTTGTTTCAATTTATATATTTTGTTAAATAACAATGTAAAGGGTAAAACAAAGTAAAAAATTAAAATGTATACAGTAGCGTTAATATTAAAGAATATCAAAAATGTTTTGGATGACATAGTATTTATCATTAAATCAAAAGTACTGATTATAATAAATTACGTTTTTTAGTACATTAATTTTAACTATAAATTATGTGTACATAGGCTTAATTGTAAATTTACATATTCAAAATTTGTTATGGAACACTCTTAAGATGTATTAGTTATTTTAAATTCGTTTTTTTATGACTTATGGCTAAGTTGTTCACGGAAAATTTGTTAAATTATTAGAAGCCCCCAAGAAGTTAATAAGAGCGTTGATAAAATGGATTTTTTTGCAATTTGGGAGATTCTAATAGTTATTTCAATTAGAACCTATCAAGAAAAATTTTTAATTGACGATTGGGTCCCGAAATTTGATTTAAGAGGCTTACAGAACAAGACAGGAGTAAAACCATGGAAGAAGTGGAGAGTTGATGTTGGAGTGAAAATAGAGATCTTTGAAAGAAAACAGTCGAGGCCTAAATCGACGAAAATACATAATGCCAATAGGGAGAGAAACATTTGAGACTGTTAAAAGATAGAAAGCAAGAGGCTTGCAGATTGAAAAGACAAAGGGAGAGAGGGATGGTCGTAAAGAATGTAAAGACAAATATAAAGCGAGAGAAACGTAGAGAGATACTCTTCAATAATTTAAACACAAAGATAAAACTAAAGAGACATAGAAATCAAAAAGACAAACAAGATAGTAATATAAATTGGAAAGACAAAAAGATATTGAAGTTTAAAGATACAGGGAGGGTGTACGATTGAGAAAACAGAAGGACAAAGAGAAAGAGAGCGATAACCAGCTTTAAAAAAACATACTGTACATGGAATGTATAAAAATATAGAGAACATAGAGGACGGAGGTAAAACTGTTATTTAAAATTACTCTTATAATATTTGTTTAACAGTGTCACGCTGATTAAATAACATATAGTTTTCCGAAACAATGAAGTATGATAGAAATTAGAATGCAGACGAAGGGTTGTTAACGGGCAGGGAGAGAGGGTCAGGGGAGGGGGGGGGGTTAAGCAATTATACGAACTGTTAGGCACGTGTGCGTGAGCTATTAGCCTATCGCAATCTACTATGCGATTAGTAATCGAGGTAACTCTATTGTACAGCTGTGGATTTCAAGGATTTAAACATTTAACCATCAACATTTATTTAGTTAGAGAATAGTATATACTATACATTATTGTATTTAGTAGCTAATGAGCACAAATATGATTTTATTGGACTGATATTTGTAATTTAGTCCAAGAAAAATTGAGTAATGATTTTTTTTTAAATCGTAATGATTTTTTTTAAAAGACATCATCGTGTTGACAACTAACTAGAACAACATTTTGGGAAAGATGGAATTGATTTATATTGCGTATGTTGTTCCAAGCGCACCTATAAGCTAAATCCTTTAGACGTTTTAAGTGCAATTTTCACCGGCTAACCACATTTTATATAACTCAATATGTTTTTTTAAGATAAATTCTACTAAACGAGCCTTTTGATTTCTATTAAGATTGTACATGAAACAAACAGTTCATAAACACAACAGTTTTAAGTGAATTTTACTACAAACGTCTGATAGAACAAAATATAATTTATTAATTTATTTTCAATACATATATTGCAACAATAGATTTTATCACGTAAAGACTTTTAATTTTAAGGCCATAAAATAATTAAACTAAAATGACAGATTGCCTACGCTTACTCCAAATTAATTTCATTATTCAAATGTTCATTCCAATTATAAAAATGGTGCTCTTTCAGATAAAGATAAATGTATGATACCATTGTTTGGTAAGCTTTGAAAGGTGGCAGGCCAATTGTTGAAACTAAATGATAGTTAATTTATTTAATTTATGTCTTGGTTGTTCAAGCATAAAACCAAACTGGTATTATAATCATGCAAGTCGTAGTCTGTTTGGATACATAGCAATACTATTCACATTAATGACAACATCCAAAGTATAATAATAATAATAATAATCTTTATTTATTGAGGCGAAGTTAGGACCATTGGGTCCTCTCTTCCACTTAACCTCGAAACAAAAAATACACAAATACATAAAAAATCATATTACAAATAAAAATAATGAAGAAACAAAACTACAAATAGTAATTACCTCTAAAACATAATTAATAAAAACTAAAAATATACACATTCATCTAGTAAGTAAAATAAAACTAAACGTTAATTATGCTACACAATAATACATAAACACACTTACACTCTCAAACACACATACATTTAAAAACACGCCTCAAATACCACCCAAACGCCCGAAACTGCCCAAAACTGTCGCAGAACCAACAACCCAAAGCCTTCTTGAACTGAACAGGGTCATTGCTGCATTTTAAACTCTCCTTCAATGAGTTCCATAGCCTACATGTCGTCAGAGTGAAATTTTTATTCAATATCTCAGTTCTGTGCCTGGGTATAAGTAATAATGAAGCTCCTCGTCGTGTGTCGGTAGCATTTACATGTGAGCTAAAGACAAACCTTTCTGCCAGATAGCGAGGCAATCCAGTGAGCAGAATAGCGTGCAATAACAACAAAGTATGATAATTTCGAAAAAAAACATATTATTATAAGTTAATAACAGCCAAAGTACCAATTACAACAAACAATGGCTAGCAAATGTTATGAATATATAAAATATGTGTTGGCACCCTAACGCTCTCCTCTCTTGCTAAATGCTGAGAGGTCTAATTTATCTAAATTTGTTAATATTCCTAAATCTTGTTTGACGAATTAAATATTTTTGCCTCTCTATTTCATTTTCCAATAAGTTCATATCCGTTCTCTTCCAGAGAAAACAATACAAGCCAGTTTCAATATTTAAATGTTACCCGCCTCTTAAGATTCACTAATAAATAAACTACCCTTGAAAACTTCTTAACATAATCTATATTATGCTTCAACCAGGAGAGCATAAGTAGGGCCTAATACAATGCGGAGCGATGTTACAACACATTCAAATAGGCTAAAGTATTTAGACAAGTTTCGGGTAACATTATAATGGCATTATTTAAAATCTGAATAACCTTTTTGGACCGAAACTCTTGCAGTTCCCTAGATCAATATTTTTACCATTTTAGAAACATGTATCACGGTTTCGTTATTTCTATATTCATGGTAGTATATAAAATACAGAAGCAAGCATATCGTTTTCTGTTTTCTGAAGACGGTTTGGATAACTTATACTTTTATTGAGAAAACCCAAGAGACAAAAGTTTCATGGAGATAAATTTGAACATGAAGAGCTGAATCAAGGATGCATTAACTTTATATATAATACCATTTCTCCAACAAGAAATATAAATAACAAAATGGCTCCTAACTACTACAATAACGTATCGCGAATGACGTAGCGAATGTAATCTAAATATAGGCCTGTAAGCGGATTTTCCTGACTGACTGGCATAGTATCAATGTAGAGAAAAGGCTATATACTTAAGAAAATTCGAAGATAATATGAGGTCTAAATTTGAAGATATTTAGTTATGTTAAGAAAGGATTTTGCAAAATATTGATTTTAAAGCTTAAAAATGGTGAAATACAGGAGTTTACTTCCAGCCTTATAACAATATAACAGATATAACAGCTGATTCGGATTAAAAGCTCAACATCACAGTTTTTGGTTAGGCATCAGATGAACCAACACGTTTGTTGAATGCATTTACTTTCTTTAGAATCAGTTAGTTATTATACGAAACCAACAGTTGTTTGTGGTTAGTTTAACAAAATAAAAGCAATCACAAACAAAAATAAAGGAAAAGTGTTACTGAATCATACCGCGTAACTCAAACATGTGTTATTACAAATTATAAATAAAACAGCTGATCCAAATCAAAAGCTTAACACAATTTCAGGTTATGCATATAGACTACTGAACACAAACACTTTTCTTGATAGCATCTAACTTGGTAAATTTAGAAAAAGGTTATTTTTTAACAACTAACAGACTTTTTTAGGTTTAGTTATTATATAAACAAATCCTGTCATTTACACAAAAACTCTGCCCTACTGCGCATGCTCCCATAGGTCAACACAAGTGTCTCTGCTCTATCAATCGACATTTCCATAAATATTTCAGAGTATACAATAATCTATTTGCTTAAATTAATCCTTGCTGAGGAAGCTTGTGAACAGGTAAATTGTTACAAATTAAAAATAATAATCTTTTTGCATTTTCCTGTTGCATCCTGCGAGTCGCCGCGGGAGTTGGTGTATTAAACAACCATGTTTTTGTTTTGCTGTATGGCCGGCCAAACGCGTATGTGACACGTACTTAAATAGTACATGCAACTGTTTGGATCGAAAATAAAATCAAAAATTAATAGCTAAGTTACCTTAAACAGTGAGTGGCAATGTGACAATTTTAGTACACTGTGTTGTTAGACACAGTAGAACTATGTATTCTCCAGATCAATAATCCTTAAATCATAAACACTAGGCCAATACCACGAAACTTGAAATTATTAAAACAATAATAGTTTTATAGGAAATCTTTTAACAATTATAAAATTAGAATGTTATATTATAAAAACATATAATTTAAACATTAATTTAATATAGAATACATTATTAAAATAATAATAGTTTTATTAGAAATCTTTTAACAAATATAAAATTAGAATGTTAAACTATAAAAATATATAATTTAAACATTAATTTAATATAGAATACATTATTAAAATAATAATAGTTTTGCTATAAATATTTTAACAAATATAAAATTAGAATGTTAAACGATAAAAACATATAATTTAAACTTAAATTTAATATAGAATACATTATTAAAGTAATAATAGTTTTATTAGAAATCATTTAACAAATATAAAATTAGAATGTTAAACTATAAAAACATATAATTTAAACTTTAATTTAATATAGAATACATTATTAAAATAATAATAGTTTTATAAGAAATCTTTTAACAAATATAAAATGAGAATATTAAATTATAAACTTATCTTCGGTATACGAGTATTTTCTTAACTTATAATTTAAAACATTAATTAAACATAAAATACATTATTAAAACAATAATAGTTTTATAATAAATCATTTTTATTAAAATAATAATAGTTTTACTATAAATCTTTTAACAAATATAAAATTAGAATGTTAAACAATAAAAACATATAATTTAAACATAAATTTAATATAGAATACATTATTAAAATAATAGAAGTTGTATAAGAAATCTTTTAACAAATATAAAATGAGAATATTAAATTATAAACTTATCTCTGGTATAAGAGTATTTTCTTAACTTATAATTGTATACATTAATTAAACATAAAATACATTATTAAAACAATAATAGTTAGTTATATAAGAAATCTTTTAACATATATAAAATTAGAACGTTAAATTATAAAAACTTATAATTTAGACATTATTTAATATAGAATAAATTACTAAAATAATAATAGTTTTATAAGAAATCTTTTAACAAATATAAAATGAGAATATTAAATTATAAACTTATCTTCGATATACCAGTATTTTCTTAAATTATAAATTAAAACATTAATTAAACATAAAATGCATTAATAAAATAATAATAGTTTTATAAGAAATCCTTTAACAAATATAAAATTAGAATGATAAATTATAAACTTATCATCGGCATACGAGTATTTTCTTAACTTATAGTTTAAAACATTAATTAAACATAAAATACATTATTAAAATAATAATTGTTTTATGAGAAAACTTTTAACAAATATAAAATGAGAATATTAAATTATAAACTTATCTTCTGTATACGAGTATTTTTATAATTTAAAACATTAATCAAACATAAAATACATTATTAAAATAATAATAGTTTTAATATCAAACCTTTAAGAGATTTCAAACGATGGATTTTAGTATATAAACTTATAATTTGGAAGATATCCTCATCATTTGGATTTTATCTGAATGCTATAATTAAAATTTTCTACAACTATTTAGGTGTTTTACTTGAATTTAAAATTGACAACTTAACGATTCTCTGGTCGTCTGATTAGCAGACATTTATTTTGTTGTTGTCTCTTTTAAAATGTTTGAGGAGGTTTGATTTCTCCCAACAACTCTTTAATTTGACGACAGTGGTACAATTACAAAGCGAAAGAACTTAATGGCATGCTAAGAGATATGCACGTTATAATCCGCAAATTAAGGCTCTTCTTTACCTTGAAGAAAACTCCCGAGTGTACAGAATGATTTCAATACAAAAGGTCTGACTGAAGCCGCAAAATCGTTGAAACATGCATTCGTAATAACGTGTTTCGGATTCTATTTATAAATTAATAATCTGGGAAACTACTTTAAGTTTTAAAGAAGGCTTTATATTTTTTACGTGTTAGCTCAAAATATGGAAATTATTGCTAAAACTTATACAAAAAATTATTATAAAAAAATTATTGATTTTTACTCAGTTAAACTGTTGATTAAAACGAGTTGCCGATGATTTCTTTCAATTATGAGATATAAGACAAAAGCACAAAGCCTTTAAGAACACTTTAAGATGTTTCACAACTTTTTAGGTTTAAAAACGGCGTCCGAAACACGTTAGTACGAAATGCATATTTTTGCTGTTTTATGCAAGGTATAGAAGACCCTTAACAGACAAAACTGTACACAGCGCGTCTGTTTACTACAATTGACAGTGTTGAAAAGTCAAACGGTAAAGACTAGTAGCAGTGCGAGTCGTCTATTCCAAAGGAATAGCCGTTTAACTTTTTTTATTAAAGACATTAAGGTGTTCTTAGTTCAGGCCTTTGAATTTAGTAAACAAATTATCTTAACTAAATATTACCAGTTAGCCGGAACAATGAATAAGTTATAAGGATGTGAGGGTTGGACAGACATGACGAGATTATAAAAGCTACAAATTATAAAATTAACTGTTAACAAACTTATAATTTTTATCATACTCTTAATTTTATTTTAATTACAGGTTTGGATAAATTACTTATTAACAAAAATATTTTCCTGTGACTATTTCAAAGTATAAAATCTTCACCTATTAAGACGAAGCACGCTAGTGTGACACCCCTCCCCAACAATCCCTCAATTAATATTGTAATCCCGTATTTGCTGCGTTGTTTTAACATGGAATTCTATGACATGACATTCGCGGCACACCGCTGCCACACGGTCCCAAACCGCGATTGCTATTCTATGTGATATTGTCATGATAATGGATTAGGACTTCTGTCTCTCCCTACCCTTCCGTAATTAGAACATCGATTGTGTAATTGGTTACTGTCGTGTTTCTCATTATTATTATTAATTTAGAATACATATTAAATAAATTATAACGGACTATATTGAGAATAGAAATACGCTCATTATATTTACAAAGCAAAAGTACCTTTCTCGAAAATTTCAATCTCTTTTGGGCTTCCGTATATAAAATAACTATTCCATTTGTTTTATGACGAAATACGAGTGCACAAATGTTAATTATTTGCTCACTTGATCCAACCTGCAACCCAAAGATTAACTGTCTCCTCTAGAAAGAAATTATAAACAATCACTAGTTTTTGCTGTTCTTGTGTAAAGGATATGTGTGGAAAACAAACAGAGTAAATATAGATGGTGTTGAAAATGTGTGGAACCACCATTTTATCTTTTGAGTGGTTCGAGACAAAAATTGAGATTTAGTGTACTATGGTTTTACTTATCTTTTGGTGCCTGATGTAATTTCTTATCGTTGCTAGGGGGCGTCGTAAGGAGGACGCAGTAAAAGGTTCCTATGTACACCTCATTTTAAAGGCCATTTTAAGTAGCCACAAGTTTCACCTCAAAAGGACCACTCTAGAAAAAATGGCGACTGTTCAAAATTTATAAACATTGGAATCTTATTTGGTATTTCTGTTAAAACTAATATTTGGTAATTTTGTTAAGTAAAACAAAACAATTAATGTTTAGTCATGTTTTTTTCCAATAAGTGTTTATTTGATGTACATTCTAATTATAATTTTTTTTGGTGTAAAATACAAAAGAAATAAAAAAAATAACATTTGATTAAACATTATTGCATAACCGTGTACTAAATCTCAATTTTTTTGTCTTTAACCACTAAAAAGTTAAAATGGTGATTCCATGCATTTTCAACACTCTGTATAATATCCTGCAATTGTAAAACAAAATGAGAACCATCTAATTAGAATGTAGAAAGCATTTGGAATTGCTTAATCTTTTGCTGGTTTAAATTTTTCTGTTCACTCTATAAATAAAATACAATAATGTATATTTTATGAAAGTTTTTCCTTAGAGAGTGTTTTTGCAAGATATTTTGTTTATGTTATAGTTTTAGAAAATATGAACCTACCAAATATTATTTTGAAAGATTTGACATTTTTTATCCGCCTTTGTTGCTGTGACTACAAAAAATAGCTTGTTATATCTAGAATTAAGTATATAGTTATGCTATTGCGCAATGCACGTAATGAAAAAGGAAATTAGGCTGCGATTTTTGGACACCTTGTCACTGCTCTCGTAATTATTACATTACACATTTGCAAATTAATTATTTTCTTTAAGTAGGCCTACTATAAAATCATTTCTTTAAGTAGCCTACTATAAAATCAATAAGTGTGACTTGGCGTAGAAATTGAACGTATTAAAAATGAAGATCAGAAAGATGTTATACGGGATACCGCGTCAATGAACGCATACTAAAAAGACAGTTTATTTTTAACAATGTTTGATACGACAATTAGCATTCGAGTTGGGGTAATTTGAAAAATTTTGCTACATCGAATGTTCATGCTTTGAGTGATTCAAAAATAAATCTGTAATAATTGGACAATCATAAATTCCGTGAAAATAGGTTCTATGCGTTCCCGGAATTATTATAAAACGTAAATACCTACTCGTGCAACTGCGTAGATCTTTGGAGCTTATTTTTTAACTATTGCTGAAGTACGACTTAGTTGAATCAAATGTTTATGCGAAGTATAAATTTAATTGAAAACATAAATCTCTACTGTAATTAAATCAAACTAAACTTGAAGTAAATGTTTTATCAGGAAAATAAAATATCCAAAACAAATAAATCATATTTATTGCTATCCCTAGACGTTTTTAAAATACGTTTTGGCTAAGGTTTTTGGCTAAGCAAAAAGTAAAAAATGAATTGCCAAAGTTTTTTTTAAATAAAAAAATTGTAGGGCCTATATCAATATATTAGAGAAAACTTTCTTTTCTTTTTTTTTTAAAGATGTTCTTTTCGTCTTGTGTATTTATAACACTAAGTAAAACACACTTTGAATGGATTCGCTTGTTTGAATTGAAGAAGGTTTTGAAATGTAGTTTAACAAATTAGCCTAAAGCTAACAAGCGTAAAATGAACGTTATGTTTTAACATTTACAAAGAAAAGTAAACTTAATTTGATCTTTTTATACTATTTAAAGAAGTCAGTAATAAGTGTGCTTCATTCTGAAATACAATGCATTTTTTTATATTTAATTTAAAACAAAAAAACATTCGTAAATTATTTAAATTAGTTTAAGATAAGCAACTTCAAACGATATCCGACAACAGTTTTAACATAAAGATATTGTAAACACATTTTTGTTTCAATCAGGCCTCCAAATTTAAAATTATAATCTATACTAATATTATAAAGAGATAAAATTGGTTTGTTTGTATGTTTGTAGTAATCTCTGAAACTAATGAACCGATTGAGAAAATAGTTTTACTAATAAAAAGCTACACTATCCCTGAGTAACATAAGCTATAATTCTTTTTCATAAAAACATTTTTTATTTCAATATTTCCAAATTTAGTCGGAAAAATCTTAGGTTAGGCCTAGACTGGTGAACCAACACATATTTCTTGAATGTATTTGCATTAATTGCCATAGCAACTAATTGAATAAAATAACAAATAAAACAGATGTTTGCTGTACTATTTCCATTAACACCTAATTTAAAACTTTGAAGAAATTATTTGTATTTCTAACTTTTAGGTTAAGTTTTTATTAAAGTGTAGACCTGAGCCTTGCTGGTTCGTTTAACCTTTACTATAACTGCTGTTAAAGAATATACTAAATAATTTGATTTGAACATTTAACATTATTTACCATCTTAACTTTGGGGTTATTATTAGTCCTACACCTTTATTTTAAAGAAAACATAACATGATTACGTGTATAGAAGGTTCCAACGGGGTTTGTGTGCGAAGCACGCAGGGTCTCCCCTAGTTACTTTATACATTTGTAATTTTACATTTATTATCTACAGATCCAGAATACAATACTAATAAATACAAGTACAAATAAACTATTTTTTATAGTAGACCTGGATTATTTGTTCAATTTATAAAAACCGGGACAAAGCACTTATTACGTAAATATTTTATGAATGTAAATATTGTGATATTTACAATAACTTAAAAAATGTACGCAGCCGTAATAATCTTATATCGACAAAACAAATTCTTCATATTTAAATTAGTTATTTTTTTGTTTACATAATCATTATTGTAAATTAGGTGTTTTCTGTAACATATTATAATCATAGTTTTGTATTGTAATATTATTAATTAACTGCTTTGATTGTCCCAATTGAATGCTCAATAAATGTATTTACGAAATTTGATAGTGGTTTTTTGTGATATAAAATTACTATCCTGTACATAAATATACATATATATATAGTTTTACATATATATTTGTGTAAAAGAAAACAGTTTACTTGAGATACGTTAAGTTTATAAAGACTACTTTATTGTTATTTGCGTCTGTCAATAGAAAGAACAGATCAGCTATTTTAAAACAATACATCTACGTTAAAGATTGTGTCGAAACCACTGTTGTAGTTTTCTTACTAATTGCAAATTGGTATTATTATCCAAGCGGGCCTTTTTTATTATCTTTGATTTGTTTTAAAAATTTGTTTAATATCTTTATTAAACTATGTTTAATGGTTTATATATCATAAAGCAGCTGAAAGTTCTACATTTCTCAAAACATGTTCACTCTTTTTATTACTACTAGCCATTATACAGTAGTTTAAAAAAAATACATTATACAGGGTGGAACAAAGTTAGTGTTAAAAATTTCGGGAAATGGTTCTATGGGTCAAGATAAGTAGAAAATGAAGAAGATTTTTTTTTTCGAAAAACGCTTCATTTTCCAAATATCCGCCTTTTTGTTTTTTTTACTAAATAATTAATATCTAGAAAATGGTTTAACCGATAGAGTTCAAACTTGGCATGAAGTTTAAACTAACAATGGTCTATCTTAAGAAAAATAAGCGATTATATCCAATCATGAGTTTCAAAATGGCGGCTGTTTGAAAATGTTAGACCTAAATTACTAAAAAACCGTACATTTTAACAAAAAATGTCCAGGTACCTTTATTGTAGAGCTTTTAATTCCCTATCGGATGATTTAACTTCCAAAACAATCAGATAAAGAATAATAGTTAAGTTATAGATAATGACAGCAAATATACATACAATATTTTAGTACTATTACTGTGTTGGTATAGGATGCCGGGTTGAATAAACCAATTATTACACAAACTTAGCTTTATCCTTCATTCGATTGTTTTAACAGTTACACCAACCGATAGGGAATCAAAAGGGCTACAAAAGAAGTGTCCTGACATTTTTTGTTAAAATGTACGGGTTTTGAGTAATTTAGGTTTGAAATATTCAAACAGCCGCCATTTTGAAATGCATGATTGGATATAATCATTTATTTTCTTAAGATAGATGACTGTTAGGTTAAACTTCATGCCAAGTTTGAACTCAATCGGTTAAACCGTTATCTAGATACTAATTATTTAGTAAAAGAAACAAAATGGCGGATATTTGGAAAACTAAGCGTTTTTCGGAAAAAAAATATTCTTCTTTATTTTTTATTTATTTTGACCCATAGAACCATTTTCCGAAAATTTTAACACTAACTTTGTCTTCGTTCACACTGTATCTCTACGGACCTCTTTCTTATCAACCTTTTTGTTGATTAATAATAAATAAGTGACCAACTGAGTTATACTTTGCTGTCTCAAACACATTGAGGTGTCCCATTGCCAAGAGGTTGTAATCTGTTAACGTTTCCGGGGTAAGATTAAACCTGTCACTGTAAGCCAACTGCAACAGGAAAAAACATTTTGTCATACATTTATTGTCTATCTGTTTACTGCCATTTCTCCTCATATTGTTATAATACATCTTAAACAGTTTAGCCAGCGTCTAAAAATGTATAAAAATTGTTCGGAGAAAAACTGTTCAAAGGTTCCATCTCTGTTCAGTATTATTTTTAATTAAATATTCAATAAAAGACAATTCCCCATAGTTAAAACATTATTCTTTTCTCAATTTCGAAATCAGATCTGTCCTACTAGGCCAATTGGATTAAATGGCTAACACATAATTGAAGCAAATAATTATCAGCTTAAACGAATCTCTATAAAATAAATAATCGTATGTAGCAAATATGTACAAATGAAAGAAGAAATTCTTTTGCCTTATAACTGATATTTCGCAGTCTCACATAAATAAAAAATATTTGTATCGCATTTGGCTAGCACGCCAGAATCAGTTATTGTAGAAAATTGGTTGTATTGAGTACATGAGTATTGGTTTAATTCTATGGATACAATTTTCTTAAAATTTTGGTTCTTCTGGTGATACGGAACCCTTGGTTAGCGAGCATAACGCACACTTCTCCAGTTCATTTAGTAATAAATCAACAAACTATCAATTTGCTATCTGTATTTGTATTTTAATGATATACGAACATGGCTGATATGTTTTATTTGTGAATTGTAAATACACACGAGGAATATATCCTTTCATAATCTATAATAATGTAAAACAATTTAACGATATTGATAAATCACCAGATGTCATTGTACTCTATTCATATTTACCTAAAATTTTACTACATTCGATAAACAATGTTGTTTTCATGACAAAGGATTTGTGATGTTTGTACCGTCCGTAACAAAGCTTCCAGTCGTAGATTTGTTCCGACATAAAAATATGATTTGATAGCGTTTGTGTTTTCAAACAGTTAACTGCATTTCGTCGTGTTTGTCGCAATTCTTTTAGTAGACGCAGTACCAAACCCGTTCACAATATTATCCATAACTTAGGTCTAACGTGATTTTTTGTACAAAAAAACCTTCTTTTATAAGGTGGATCAAATGCGTTCGCAGTACAAAAAAATATTGCTTTATTAGTAGACACAATATAGAGCACATTTAAAATTGCTGTTATTTCTCAATATTACTTGAACCTTTTGTGCAATTTTTTTTTAATAAATGCAACCTTTAGTGCAAAATGCGAATAAATTTGTTTAGAGCTTTAGTTATGGGCGTAAATTAGGGATTTCAAAATCTATCTGCGCCTGTAAGTAGAGCTGAAAAGAATTTGTTATCATTTTATAGTATTACAGTTAAACATAAAAAAACACAATAAATAAATACGTCTTGGTATAAAAAATATACTAAACATGTAGATTAGCAGGAGGCTGGCGTTACTAAGTATAAAATGTAAAACGGAAGTTAAATTTGCTATCGAACTAGCAGAGGAATATAAATAAATGAATGAAAGAAATGTAGGGTAAAAATTCACTGGCGCAAGACCGTATAGTGATAATGTTATTGCTCTTACGGGATAAAATGCCAAGGTGGCGCCACTGCAACAGACCCTTAGGTTATAATGTAGGACAGAAAAAAAAAAATTGCATTTTAATTATTTACATCTAAGGTGTAAAATATTGTTCGTAGATAAAATAAAATCTTTTAGGTAAAATGTAAACTCTCCATATTTAGCTGATATTTCTTTAATTAATTAATTCTCCGAGTGAATAATGCTAGTTATACTAATAGATTATATAATTGAAACTAGTAAGAGAATTTAAAAACTGTGCACTTACCTCCTAGGTGTCAATCTAAAGGGTATGGCCACAAATTGTAGAGGAAAATCTTAAAATTTACAAAAATAAAATTTAAATCTATACATGAGTAAAGAACAATATCATTTCTATAAGTTCATGCATACAGTTTTTAACCTTTTACTTTGTCACTATACTATAGTATAGAGAAAGTATAGTGATCGCAAAAAAATCGATGTTGAGATTTTTGTGGAAATATCCGTTTTGGGACCCCCTGAGTCCAAAAAAGTGGTTTTTACAAAATGTCTGTCTGTCTGTATGTATGTATGTATGTATGTATGTACGTAGGCCTATACAAAGCTAGAGCGAAAACTATTCGATCTATTTCAAACAAATTTGCACCAGACATGTCAAGTAGGCCTGAATAGATGCCCGAAAAACGGTTTTGAAACATTTTGAAAAACAACCTCCATTTTGGCAAAAAAACTCCCAAAAAATCAGTTATTATTTTTTTATAAAAAAACGGCTATAACAATTTTGTTAAAATTTGGCTTATTTGTAACCTTTAATGTACCCTACCATATGCAAAAAACAGCATCTTTCTAAACATTTTCTTTTAGCTAGTAATAATAATAATGACTGATTTTTTTGGGTGTTTTGGCTATAAAAGGGGTTGTTTTTCAAAACAATTTTTCGTCCATCTATACAGACCTAATGACGCGTTTGGTGCAAATTTATTCTAAACCAATCGAATAGTTTTTTCTCTAGATAATAATAATAATATTTATTAGTTAATCGTCTAGTTTAATCACCTCTCTTACCCCCTCCTCTACAATAATGAAGTCACAGTGAATCTGTTTAATAATTTAAATATGTTTATGAGAAAGTATGTGCCAGTTTCTGGTACCGTTTATTGTGAAAGATATTCGTGTCTCTTTTTCTTAAATATTTGGTAAGCATCTAGAACGTTCTGGCCAGTCTCGACCACTTCGACATTCGATTCCCAGCTGCTTCACTGACATCCCATAAGAAGTCCCTTGGTACGATGCGGTTTTTGACACCCACATATCCAAATTCAACCCGTCCAGTCCCAACACGAAACCTTCTGAAAATGAGAAAATAAACAATAAGTAGAACTACTTAATCTTTTCTCAACCAGTAACAGCCATTCTGGTGATTAACATTTGTCGCCACTTTGTTTTTTCACTGTCTGAACTATGTATACAGTTCAACAAGCGAAACGAAGCATTTTACATTTACAGCTCGAAGTGTATGACATCAAAAGTACGCTTTCAAAGAGTCACAACAATTCAGGATGCAATCTGACTGGAAAATGCTCGCATTTGTACAGACAGATATTAAAAGAGACATAGATATCATGGGAAAGGTTTTATATACTCGTTGAGAGGATATTGAAACAGTTTTGATATCGTTTAATATTCGTTTTCGAACTGAACAATTTGTACTTCGTCTAGAACTGTTGTCGGTTACAGTCGATCAAACAGAGCAAATTTCCGGGTTTGTAAAAAAATAATTTAAAAGTTCGCTGTTTTATCGTAACGATTATTGTTTGTAGGTAATAAAAGCAATAGACAATAGATCAATGTCTAGACAGTAATTACATTTATTTTTATAACTTAGCTACTGTAACTGTTACTGTATTGACAATAAGGAACTTATTCCACATTTTTTCTGTGAAATAGTTAATTTTGAAAATAAAACGTTTTATGTATAAATGTACGTATTTAAATTTTTACCATTTTGTGCTCAATGCCACGGTATTTCTACGAACCTCCTTTATCTCCTTTTTTTAATATTCCACATTAATTAAGTCACCGTCTGAATTAATTTCTTCCATTAAGGAGGTGCTACCCTGTCCGCCATATTGAATCTGATCCCCATAAGAGCAATGCTACAGAATAAATTTTTTTTCCCGTTAATTCGTGGAATAAATTTAAAAAATTGTCTTCATTTTGAAGTACTGTCATGTGCAAATGTTGATTGGCGAATATAATTTCAAACACCGTTGTATTGAACACCGTTTTATGTATGTCATAAAAGTATGACATAAATAGTAAACTTTATAAATTTTGTACTTAGTTGCAAAAAACCTTAGGAATCAACACCCACAATTTATTTTACTTTAAGAAAAAAATACAGCTTTTGATTTTTGACGAAAATAACACACAGATATGCTTAAAAGTGAAGGTATGGTCAGGTTAGGCATTGCAATTGTAGCCAACTTCACCGTTTTGAATTTAGGGGCCTGAGCCTTGTGTGTGATTTAGAAATATCAGATCCTCATAACTACCGAACGAACATGAAAATTAAATATCAGGGTTTGAATTGCATTAACCCTTGAGTTAATTTTAATTAAAATATTGGATACGAACAAAGTTTAAACCTTAGACGAATATAATCGAAGCTTATTTGTTTTTTCTTTCCTTTATTTATAGGCCTACAACTGGAATATACCGAGTTTCTGTTCTCTCACTGCATAGCAAGCTTATAAATTATTATTAAATTTAAAGTTTAGCTATCTTATTTCACCCCTTAGACTCCATTATTCTAAATGCAAAAACCATTTTTTCTTTCCACTGATAAGAATCGGCTAAGAATAATATCTACCAAATTTTAGCTCTCTAGGTTGTAGGTAAGTATGTAATGTATTTTTATTTTACTGGGGTAGTTACCCCTTTTCAATCCAGTAGACAGTAGTGACCGACATTCCTTGAGTTTACGTTTTCTTTGTAACGTCTATGAAATAAACGTACAGCATTTCAGCTCTCTAAATTCAAGGGAAGTAAAATATTGAATTTTATATTGAAAATTCTTATAGTTTTATAAGAATAAGGAAGAATGAATTCTTCGTTTTCATCTCTGAAATACAATTAATTTAAAGTTAAGGCCTCTAATTTTTGATCACATAAAAAATATTTAAACAAAATTTATTCGATCTATACGTATGGGAATTAATAGTGAATTGGTTTAGGGCAGTTCCCTCATTGTATAGCTGCTTAAATATAAGTCTCTCTTTTGCTAACGAACCACTAAGCTAAATTTAGTACAGAACGGTCTGGGTGGGCTTAACGGGTACACATACATACTTACAGACTTTCCTTCTTTGTGAAGGAACTTGTATGTATCTCAAAAGGTCACTTGACGTAAGTTTTATTTGAAGGGAGATGTGAAACAATGAGTTACGCGTGAACTTTATAGATTCAGTCCACTGACGTCGCTATTATAATTATCGAAGTTATTGGGAGTTTTGGTGCGTGAAGGAAGGGTACTCCCCCTCCAAGTCCCCTTTGTGGGACGCACTCGACCGAGACTCAAAACCTCAGCAATCATTGAAATTTAGTTTTATTCGTTTTCCCTGACTCTAAAGTTGTAATTTAATTGATAATTAACTGCCGGGAAAGTGGTATCACAAACGCAATACTGGTTTTTGATACGTCTATTTGGCTTTGACATATTTATAGAAACCGTTAATACTATTTATATTATAATATTACTTAAGCTTAATAATTAATTTATGTTGATGAATTGAAAAACTCGATACGGCTACAATAAAAAGTTATTTTAATTTGGCTTTCGCTGTAAATTTAAGTAAGTTAGCGAAGAGTAGCTGTTTCACCTGTCTTTGCCCGTATAAAATAAATGATTAAACCCTGATTATCAATAAATTTTGAATAGAAAACATAACTAAATGTTGAAAGTATAACCTGTACTACAAAATTTTAAAATAGTTTTTTGCTATCTTGTACTTACAAGAATTAAAATAAACATATAGGCCTATTCTATATATTTAGTCAATTGAATATAATATACTCTATTGAAAATCTTATTGTAAAAGATGCCCTAAAGTGTTTACCTGTATCTTTATACATAATCTAATCTAAGAATTCTTTGGTGTCCTTCGCGGTCCCGAGATATGCAAATATAATACATACAGCTCTGGAACAGGGGAAAACTGCTAGTGTACAAATTTTAATAAAACTGGTCCGAGAGTAATCAGTGACCTTGTGGAGGAGCGGGGAGTAACGACGGGACGAATAGTGCTTGGCTGAAAACATAAATATCAGTGTCTGGTAATCGCCCACTTACCGTTCCCCACTCTGAGTACCGTCTATACACGTCTTCACGAGACGACTTTTGTAGGTTAGCTAGTAGCGCACAGCCGGCTTGAATCGCAGGCCGCGAGAACGATAAAATATGCATTCGTAATCTCGTGTTTCTAATTATATTTATTAATGAATATTTATTGAAATAACTTTAAATTAATATTGAGACGGCTTACATGTTGTTTTTTGTTTTGACAGTAGGGTGGAATGTTTATATTTTGTGTGCTTTTTTCGCTCCCTATTATTGTACAAACTTAATTAAACAGTAATACCTACCTCCTTTAACTAGCCCGATAATAGGTCCCCCGTTGACCATTGATTCCTTGCCATCTGCTATTAAATCTCTCTTGCATCGTTCAAGTGATTCGAATTCGTATACTATATTATACTTGGCAGTTACCTCCTGCCTCCTACTTGCTGCTGCATCTCCCTGGTAGAGGCCTACAGCTTTCATGTGCTTCCTGGACATTCATGTCCTGTATCTAAACAAATGACCTGCCTTCATTAAACTTTCCCAGATGTAAAACCCAATATACTCTTATATGTATCATCGATCAGTGTCTTGACGTGGTCTTGCTCATCGAATTTGCTCTAAAGGTTTGATTTTGTTTTAGAGAGAACAGAGGTTCCCTTCCTAGCAAGAAGGTCGACTCTTTTATTACAAGGGAAATCATGGTGTCATGGAATCCAGAAGAGGAAGGCGTCTAGCTGTGACCTGTCTATCGCTTTAAGCGCCGCTTGGCTGACGGAGAAAATGGAAACTCTCTCTCGACTGTTAAAGCATGGCCTTAAAATATTTGAATTTATTGTTTGAAAATACCCAAAGAATGCATTAAAAATTATTTTAGGAGGTGTCGTTGATTTCTTTCAACTATAAATTGTAAGACCAAAGCACATGGCCTTTAAGAACAGTTTAATAGGTTTCAAAACATTTTAAGTTGATAAAAGACTTCCGAAAAATGTTAGACCGAAGTGTATGTTTTTTCCATTTTACAAGAGCGAAGAAGCCCCTTAAAAGTCAATTGAAGAAACCCCTGCGTTGAAATCGTACCTTCCTAAAAACATCAGGTTTTCCGATTTGTATAAAATGTAAGAAGCAGCTGTAGTGTTTTAGTGTGTTTACATTCGTCAGATCCAATATTAATATTCTGCTAAAGTGCGAAATTTAATGATCTTATGTTTTTTGTTACAGGTAAGAGAAATACAGACGAGCCTGGTTCATTATTTGGTAACGTACTGTTTCCATGCATGTTGATATTCGCACATTAAAATCTTGCACCTCGGAACAAAATGTATATTTTATTTTCTACTGGATCAGTCGCGAATTTCAAAGTGTACAATTGAGTATATCCTCAAATTGTATTTGTCGATTGTGTCAAACTATAAATTTATTAAAACAAAAATTGTACATAGGTACATAAAGCATATTAGCATGCATATATATTAATTAATTAATATTGTGTTGATATTTAAATTGTCCATTGGTGTAACGAAATGCCTTTATTTGTGGATATAAACGTACATTTTTTAAAATTTTAGAAAATGTAGTTTTTAAAATATTTTGCTGTGATTTATTGCTATTATTAATAACCCATTAATTAATCATTTTTAGTTATTTAAACCGTCTTTTGGGCTAATGAAATGGCTATATTTACGGATATTAAAACTATTTTGTTTAGAATTTCAAGTATGTAATCTTAAAAATATTTTGCTAGGATTTAGTGGGATTATTAGTAACCCCCTAATTAATACTGTGTTGATATTTAAACTGTCCTTAGGGGTAACGAAAGTTCTTTATTAATGGATATTAAAATTATATTTGATTTAGAATTTTATGATGTAGCTTTTAAATTTTTGTGCAAAATTTGCTAAACATACTACTTATAAAACTAATACAGTTAAAATGTTCAAAAAATCTGTTCTGTTAGATGTATTTATATACTTTATAAAAAAACTTTAAATTTAGAGGAAGTTATTAAAAACATGTGTAGTATCCAAGCTGTGTACTATAATAAAGTATGAGTTATATATAACTAGCCGACCCGTACGGCGTTGCCCGTAGTGGTTGGTATTTTCAGTCTTTTTAACGTAATTGTATTCTTTTTAAGTGTTCAGTCAGTGAGTGGTATTTGGCTTATATATGTATATAGATCTTAAATAATAAAAGCACTATTGTCATAATAATAAAAGATATGAAATTATTATTTTAGTAACTTTGAACCCCATACCCCTCCTAAAATTTCGAAAATTTTCATACCCTTTCTTAGTGAGCACCTATGGCCCTAGAGGAAGCTACATACCAAATTTCATTCCAATCCGTTCGGTAGTTTTGAAGAAATCGTTTTTTAACAGTTTTGATCCCCGCAAACCCCCCTAAAATTTCTAATTTTTTCAAACCCTTTCTTAGTGAGCACCTATGGCCCTAGAGGAAGCTACATACGAAATTTTATTCCAATTCGTTCGGTAGTTTTTGAGAATTCGTGATGAGTGAGTGAGTGAGTGGTATTTCGCTTTTATATATATAGATAAAAAAAAACTTTAAATTTAGGGGAAGTTATTATAAACATCTGTAGTATTCAAGCTGTGTACTATAATAAAGTATTTGTTAAATATAATTTCTATTCAACAGTCTATACCAATAGGCTAATTTATTCCCTGAAAGGTTATTGTTGTGGTTATAGATGGTTATAATGAATATTAATTATATACTTTTGGTAAAACTTTGGGGACAGCTGACGTTACGGAACCCTTGGCACACGAGCCAAACTTGCACTTCTGTGTTTTTATATGATAGTCATGAAAGTATGGTTTAGATTTTTTTACATTAATTGTTGCATCATGAAAATAGCACTATTAACAGAAACCTGCACAACAAACGACTCTCCTCTATCAACATATATAACCTATAAAATGTGAAAACAACGGAAAGCAAAACACCAGTTCATTAAGTCATTGTTTTAACTGGCGTTTGGAATGCGGACGAGTTGATGTAATGGCCACGCTACGGGATAAATATATCTTGGATTGTTTAGATACCAGGAAGCTGGGCCGGGTGATGTATGCGCCTCGCGTCTCATTTAAAAGACTAATACCCCGTGTATGGGATTTAGTATCTCTGATTAATATACCCCTACGGAAGTAAATGATTCACCGCGGCAGGTATTTATACCCCGGCTGGGTAATTTGATTCTCCCGTTCTGTCTGCTAATGTCGTTTTGGAAAAGAGGACGTAATTTAGTAGCAGCCTCGTCCCGACACGATCAATCATCGAGTAATACATTATTAATAATACATTATTGAAACAGTGAAACAAAATATACAATAAACTTTTATGTGATATAGAATGAAATAATTGTGTATCTAAAGAATAGAATTTTCAATGCACATAGCATTGTGTGCTTAGCACGTAAATTTTAAGCCTATGTGCTATGAACGCCAACACCCATATTGGGAGTATTTTCAATATAGAATGCATTACGTGCTTCTTACGCCAACCAGCATATTGGCCGACGAACAGTGCATTGCGTGTTTCGCACGCCAATCCCCGTATTGGGAGTATTTTCAATACACAATGCATTGCGTGCTTCGCACGAAAACCTCCCCCATATTCGCAGTATTTTCAATATAAAATGTATGGCGTGCTTCAAACGCCAACCCCCTTATTGGGAGTATTTTCAATATACAATGCATTGCGTGCTTCGCACGCCAACACCCATATTGGGAATATTTTCAATATACAATGCATTGCGGGCTTTGTACGCCAACCCCCCC
>JAGFPH010001401.1:188385-199394 GCA_018207615.1 Philaenus spumarius
GAGTATTTTCAATGCACAATGTATTGCGTGCTTCGCACGCCCTTATTATGAGTATTGCCAATATACAATGCATTGCGTGTTTCGCACGCCAACTCCCGTATTGGGAGTATTTTCAATATACAATGCATTGCGTGCTTGCACGCCAACCCTCCGTTTTGGAAGTATTTTCAATACACAATGCATTGCGTGCTTCGCACGCCATCACCCATATTGGGAGTATTTTCAATATAGGCCTACAATGTATTGCGTGCTTCACACGCCAACCCTCCCCGTATTGGGAGTATTTTTTATATACAATGCATTGCGTGCTTCACACGCCAACCCCCTTATTAAGAGAATTTTCAATACGCAGAACATTTCGTGCTTCGCACGCCAATTTTAAGCCTATATGCTATTTGTGCGTCCGCTTTAAAATGTTAGTTATTATTTCGTAGAAAGGTTCAAAAATAAAAATACAGTAATTTCTACTCATTTAGACTACAATTATAAAAAATAAAAGGTCAGCTCCTAGCGTAGGAAATACTGAATTTGCGTAGTAGTGAACTTGTTAAGTCACACCTACTCGCCTGCTTTAAATCAAACCTTCTATTCTGCTTTAAAATACGTCTAATCTCCCGTTTCATATTTTACTACCTAGCACGAATTTTCTATCTATGCCTTTGTCAGTTTGGGATTTTCTCAACAATTATTATACCTACAACTAGCTGACCCGTATGGCGTTGCCCGTGGTTGTTGGTATTTTCAGTCTTTTTGACGTAATTGTAATTCTTTTTAAGTGTTCGTTGAATACCTGTGCGTATCCTACTGTGGTCATGAAAAAAAGTCTACGCTATTTAGGAAAGCACTGAAAATTGTATTCCAGTAAACTACTATCTAACATGAAAAAGCTTTAAATATATCGTTTTAATTTATAGTTTTTACTAAGTTTGACTTTCACTTAATTTCATTGACAATGTTGCGAGCACCTACGGCCTTAGAGGAAGCTTCGTAACAAAAATTTCATTCCAATTCGTTCTTATAGGGATTTTTGTAACTTTGACCCCCCTCCCCAAACCACCCTAAAATTTCGAATTTCTTTTAACACTTTCTTAGCGAGGGTTAATAGCTGGGGGTCGTAGAAAAGATATTTGAATCACTTTGTAACATCCGCGTTAATTTAGGATGTAACAAACTGGTTCAAATAGAGTTTGTAATTTTAAATGTATAAGAATAATTAGTATAAGATATATATTGTTTAGTATTTAAATATGCAATATACAGTATATATCAAAATAAAGCTACGAATGTGATATTTTAATGGCATTTACTTTAATGCAGATGGTTTGTTTAGTTTTCAATAAAATATGTTTAAACTCGTGTATGTTTATGGTTATGCATGGTGTTAAATAATTTGTTTATTATTATTATTGATAGCGAAAATATGTTTTGAAAAGTATTAAAAACTTCATAGTTATGATATATTTTATATAAACAATATTTTAAGCAGCATATATATGTCTAAGTAGGCCTATATAGATATTTAATAACCAATGTTTGAGTTGAATTATAATTTTGTAAGCATTTTTATTTGCGTTTGTTTATAGTTTTTCAATCTAACCTTAAAAAGCTGTTGGTTTTGAAGAGTATTAAAGTGATTATAAATTTGCTAAGTAATGTTGCTATGGTAATACATGTAAACAAACATAAGCTTTTTATACGAACAGCTGTTTTTGTGAGCTATGGTTTTGAGTTCATACAATAAATGCTGTTAAGTTTCTTCCAAATTTGAAATTTTTTCGGGAAACTTTTCAAACTTTTCTTTACGTATAAACCTTCTATGAACTACTACAAACATTTTAAGACCAAAAATAGCCAAATCGGTCCAGCCGTTCTCGAGTTTTAGCGAGACTAACGAACAGCAATTCATTTTTATACATAGAGACTAGTGGAAATATAACGAAAAGCCATCCAAAACTAGCACGAAATATGCAAGTCACATAAATATAGGAAATCCAATCTAATTTATGAATTAAACATATGACCGGAAAACAAATAAATGTATTATATTGTGTAGGTGTTTGTGTATGAAATGGTGCAGGCTGCTTATTTTAGTTGTGTACTAATCGACACCTCTTTTTATACCTTTTTGTTATCGCTGTATTTTGAAAGCTTCATAAAGTACCTCAGCTCCTGCAGATTTAAAGTCGAAAAATAAATTAAAACAATCTGGGATTGTATGCAAAATAATGCATTAATTAAAATAGTGTTAGATATATGAAATAATAAATTGCATATAATGTATAGTACAAAATTGCGTTGAGTTTTGTTTTTAAATAGTATTGTCTATTTTATGTCTTGCGAATACGATGCAGCACCTAATATTGCAAACAGTTTAAACAAAAGATCTGATCTGGAGTTTTGCCAATAAAATTTTAGGAATCTGCGCCGCGGTTCGTTGTTATAGCTCCTCCCTGGGGAACTGTGAAACTGTCTGAATACAATACAATGCCCTTATCTTGCATTTTTGCTTTGTTATTAAAATTTTTATAATTAATTGTACCATAAAAGCAATAATATTGTATCTGTATTTTAGTTCACAGAGGCTTTGTTTCGGAAAATGTTATTTTCAAATTTATTCAAACAGAATATTAAAGAGCAAAAATACTATTTAAAACTTATTTTGTTAACACCATGATTAGAAGGACCAAACAGTTATGTTTACAGAATATCCTACAGTAGGCAATTATTGGTGGGCAGCATAATACATCCCTCGGAAGAACTCCATTTTAATACAAAACCAATCAAATTTATAAAAAATTTACTTTATTTGTTTGAGCCTTATACGTATTATGCAATATTGGTTATATTTCTAGAATGTTGCTAAATATCGTGTCTTGAGGTTTCATTAATGTAACATAAAGCAATTGAGGTGATGTTAATTAAAATTTGGAGAATTGTTGTACATTTAAAATAGATGATAATGTTTGAATTTAAAGTAGACGAGTTGATATTAAATTAAAGAAGGTGAATAGTTGTTGATTTAAATCGGGCAAGTGGTTGTGAATTTGAAAGAGGAGAGTAGATGTGGATTTGACAGACGAATAGGTGAGATTTAAAGCAGGCGAGAAGGTGTATATTTGAAGTAGGTGAGTAGATGTGAATTTACGGAAGATGAGTTATTGGACTTTGTGAGCTACTTCTTTTGGCGTTATGTAAAAAATAATGTCTACAAAACTAAACTGAGAAACATTCACGAACTGAAAAGGCGTATCACCGAAGAAGGTGCTAAAATACAACCTGGCTTGATAAGAGATTTAGTAAACGGACATTATGTTAGATTGGCGCACTGTCACACAGTAAATGGAAAGCATTTTTAGCATTTATTGTAGATTATTTAATATTTATTGGTATCTTACAGCTGATATATTTCAAAAGTGATTTCACTTAAAATAACTTATTTTATTCTTCTTAGTCATTATAGTTTTATTAATAACTGTTTTCAATTTAAATTAATTCTTTAAAAAAATAAATCATCTTATATTTGTGTCTTGAAAATTTGTTTTATAGTCTGAGGATATTTATTTTTTATTAAGTTATTTCATTGCTCTAATCATGATAATTAACAAAGTTTAGGGCGTCCAATACAATTAATATTTTTTAACCACATTTTAAAATGAAACTTTTAAAGTTTAATACCTACGTATAGTAATATGCGATGTGATTTTTCTTTGATTATTTTGATCCACGAGTTTGCGTTTTCTTTCATTTGACTGACGATAAATATAAAAAAAAAGTTTTTCGATATTGGAAAACGGATTTGACCTCAGTTATCAAATTTACATTAAAATTTATTTTTACAAATTGATTATGATGTAAAATTGCAGCCTACATTAAAAAAATATCGTCATATTTTACATTAAAATCATGTATCACACTACTACCTCCCCATTTAAAAAATAAAGTTCATTGCAAGATGACGGGTCCACGATGGCGAACAAAAATTTTAAACTCATAATAAAGTTGTTTTTTTATGACTGTGAATAGACTAACTGCATTTATTTCTATCTCATAAGACAGTACATTTTGAGATATTAAGCCGTTTCCAGACTTTTCAAACACCCTGTAGATCGAAAATCTCGGTCGAGTTTATTAACGGGCGAATCGGACCAAGTGAGTAGAAATGGAAAGGGATTTTTGAAAACTAAAAAATCATGATTACTACCTTCACATTAAAAATATAGCTTCCGTTTGAAATTATCATACGTCCTAAGAGTAGTACTAAAAAAATTGTTTGAAAGTTATTATGATAACAACAACCATTTGCAAAAATGGAGTGAAAAAATAAGGGTTCATGGTACACAAAATGTATAACTTCCTTAGTACGCACAATATCAAATTTGTTCTAATTGTTGTTTGTAACAATTTTTGGTATAACCAACCCTTACAGATACGGGTGAAAAAATAAGATAGCATAAAAAATGCATTATTTCTCTTAGTAGACAAACACAATATATAAAACGCTTTCTTTATTAATGCTTGTACAATTTCTAAGTATCACCAAAATTTGCTGTCTGAAACGTTTTTGTTAACTAAAATAGTGCAATGGTGGATAAAGTAGGGGTGAAAGCAAAACAATCAAAGTTATTGTAAGCGTTGCTTATGTTTTTGAGTCAAACCAATTTTGATACTTCAGTGCTTTACTTAAAGGGGTGACGAAAATGGGTAGCAGAAAAAATGAATCACTTACGTGTAGAAGTGTCCAGCATGTTCAAAACCGTTGTAGATCTTTTAATATTCGCAAAATCTGTTGACTAAAATTGTGTTTGATGGTGGAGAAAATTGGTGTTGAACGTACACAAAATGCATAACTGCCTTAGGGGCATATTACACTGTCAAAGTTGTTTGTCAAATAATTTGTCAAATCTTTGTCAAAGATCTTTGATGAAATCTTTGACAAAGTTTTGTCAAAGAATACATATTACACCTATCCAATTCTTTGATCAACTTTGATATTAAATTAGATATATTTTGGGGTTATGTTTCGGCTTATTCTAATATTTTTATTATTTCATTACTATTATTACAAAATTACAGTTGAAAGATCGTAATTCATATAATAAGGGGTTAATATTTTTAAAACTAATCTTACAAAAACTTGTAAATACACTTTTACAATAAAGTAAACATAATGAAAGTCTCTTTAATGTTTTACAAAAAAAACATAAACTTAGGCTATACTCCCGACCCCAATATTACAGACTGCAAAACATTATTTTTTGTAATTTCTTCTGAAGGTTTTTGCCTTTCATCGCGATTTTTATAGGCATTCCTGTGAATGTTCCACAAACAATATTCTTTTTTATAATGTAAAATTAAAGTTTTCACAGCTTCAACACTTCATGTCAATTTTGCCATCGTATTAAAAATATAAAAGTAAAGGAACAGAAAGAATATAATGAAAACAGAAAAACCGTATATTATTTTGAGGTTAGGAGGTTACCTAAAAAATGCGTACTATATTATTTTAGTACTTTATTCGTATTCTTTTTTGAAAATCTTTGTCAAAAATTACAACTTGTCAAAGATTTGTCAAAGTTTGATCAAAGTTTGATGAACGAATTATTTCGTCAAAGAATCGTCAAAGATTCGTCAAATTTCTTTGATGTCAAATCTTTGATCAAAGAATTTGACGTTTATTTGATAGTGTAATATGTACCTTATATACACTATCGAATCAGTTCAGTGTTGTTGTAAAAGTAAATTTCCAAAATATTTTGTCTAAAACGTTTTGTTTTACAATTGCTACCCTTGGCGCTAGGGCGTAAAAAGTAAATTTTAGTAAATGGGAACTTTAAAATCTATCTGCTCCCGTAGACAGAGCTGAAATGGATTTTTGAAATATATTTTTCGTAATAGATGATCGAAATTACTCAACACCTTATATTTCATTATTTAGTTGGTAGACCGTCAGTTGATACGTCTGCACAAAATCCGGATACGTTTGCACATTTTAGACGGACGTGATAGAGTGTGGAGACGTCCTGATGAGCCCGCATATAGACTGTAGTAGAGCTTCGGAGGAGGGTACAGTGTGGACGAAATGTCTGCTGTTTAACCAGTTCCGCTTGTCATTTTTAGTAAAAACAATATGACAAGACAGATGTAAATAAATATGGTTCTTTACCATATAACTTAAGACGTTGTAGATAATTTCACTTACAATGTATTGATAAAAATGTGCGACATTGCCGCTCCAGGACGGTCAATAACTTGTTACACGATCTGCAATGGAGCGTTGGTGTAACCTGCGCAATCACTGGACCTGAATCCAGTTGAGGACCTAGCGAGGCAAGTCAGGGCTCGAGGAATTGCCGCTGACAACTTTGAGGAGCTTCACAAGGCTGATGTTGAAGAATGGGACCGTATTTCACGGGAAAAGAAGAGGTCATATTTCCTGCTGAGTACTAAAACATACAAGAAGAGGTATTTTGTAATTCGATTTTAGGTTTCAATAATGTTTCAGATATGTAAAAAAGTTTGATTAGTTTAGACCTTTTTTTTGAAAAACGTTGTTCAATTTATTTTTGAACTGTTTTTGTATTTTGCATTCGTTCTACTAAAAATGAAACAAACTCTGAAAACATAACACACCCAATGTAATTATCAACGAATGTGGGGAAATAAGGAAATCACCTTAGTTACATCTGTCCCACTTCGAGTGTTTGTTCGAACTGTGTATATCCTATTGATAGTTTAAGTTAAAGAGTTTTTTTTTAACGAGAGGTCCTTAGCATTTTTTTGGAATCCTACCTTGTTACCATAGCAATCCAACTCCTCACGCATTGTTTCCTGCTAAACTTTTAAAAAAGACACAAAACCAATTTTAGAACACAACAATAAATTACAAACAGTACTAATTAAATCGAAACCAAATGTTACCAAAACATCGACTTTTTTTGTGAAGAAAATTTACTTGTAAAAAATGATTTCAATTTGAAAGTCTCATTAAAATGGTAACGGTTGAATAGATTGTACAATCCCCCCCCCTCCCTCGATTTACTTGAACGTCATTGACGTTTCTTGTACTCTTTTTATTATGTTTGATAAAAGAAACACAGATTTAGAAAGTGTAATAATGTGACAGCTTCGAAAATGATACGTTTTAATGATATCTTTTGTCAACTGTCGTGTTTGTCACATTGGAGTAAGGGTGTGTCGCTTTTAATAGTCTAATAATAATTGATATGCTTAAATTATCAATTATCATTCGTAATAGTCGATGTTATAAAGAGAAATGTTGTTGGTTTATTTGTTTATTTTAATTTAACTCAAAACTAATTGTTTAATTTGTTATTGATGTGATGAGTATTGCAGTTTCGGTAAGATATTGTATCGTGTGTTATTTTAATCAAACATAAAGTGCGATTTTTTTATTAGAAACTACCTTTATAGTAAATACTTTTTAATAGTCCATACTTATATAAAAAAGAGGTACAGTAATTTTTTATGTTTCCATGTGTTCGGTAATCTCCAAAAATGCTGTTCAGTTATCACAGTACTATGTAATAGTACTATAAAAGTACTATGTATTTAAAAGTACTATGTAAAAGTACTTTTACTGTACTTGTACAAGTATATTGACTTTCATAGAAAAAGTAAACGTATTGAATTTCGTTATCACTACCGTCCAAAAGCTTAAACTATAGAATAAATACAAATTCTACTAACTCTAAACAATCTAGAGAGCTGAAATAAACATATATTCAAGAAAGAAAAACTTTTGCATGAATAATTGAGTCTTTGGAATAAAATGGGATAAACTGCCCTTAATATAATTATCATTTGTATCCATGCTATAAAATTAAAGACCTGAAGTATAAGAGAGAAAAAACAAATGCATTTCGATTATTTGCTTATTAAGTTTTTAAGTATTTAGATTATTAAAATTAGACTTATTAAAATGGGGGAGCATAAATAGATGTGGATAAACTCACAATGCGTTTGGCCAGGGAACTTAAGTCTGTATTAGTTTTTTTACCGGCCGCATTTTAATTCAGATTTGGTTCAAATTTGCTACACATGTTGGTTGGCTGCGTCGCTAGGACGAGTTCGTTAGCCAAGAAAATCCAACATCGGGAAGCACGGTTTTTGACCGAAAGTAACTATTTTTTTTAGATTTTTCCTACGAGAATGGGTGTTTTTATAGTTTTTTCTACAAATATAAATGTAGGATGTTATTCTGCACATTTTTTTTACGCGACCTTATAGCTCGCTTGATTAACCAAAATCGATCAAACGTAAACTAAAAAGTACCCGGTTCAAAGCCATGTGGTGGATTCTACGCAATGCTTTGTGTATTGGAGATACTCCTAATTTGCGGAATAGCGTGCGAAGCACGCAATGGTTTGTGTATTAAATACACTCCCAATATGCGGAATGGCGTGCGAAGCACGCAATGTATTGTGTATTGAAGATACTCTCAATATGCAGAATGGCGTGTGAAGCACGCAATGCATTGGGTTTTGAAGATACTCCCATTGTGCAGAATGGCGTGCGAAGCACGCAATGCTTTGTGTATTGAAGATACTCCCAATATGCAGAATGGCGTGCGAAGCATGCAATGCTTTGTGAATTGAAGATACTCCCAATATGCGGAATGGTGTACGAAGCATTTTGCAGCTATTCAGCACCGTCGTGAATAGAACTATTTCAAAAATTGTTGGTTGAAACCCTGAAACAAGGCCTATAAGCTTAAATTTGGAAATTTGCTCGACTCACGTCAGCGGTTCAGCTGCGTGGTCGAATTATTATTTTATGCGAGCATAGCCGCGATTACATGCTAGGTAATATACACATAGCCTGTCACATACTAAGTTAAACATTTTTTTTAAATGACATCGTAACCCCAATGTGTCTGTCTATAACATGAAGCTTTCTTTTAAGTACGTCAAGAAAACAAATTAAGTAGCCTAAATATAAGCCGTTTGCTTATTGTATTTTTTAATGTCGTAGGCGGATGGCACGAACTCAGTTCTTAAATTTCTTCTTGAATCACACGCTCTGTTACTATTGCTATTTTTGTTGCCATTTGTGTAGATTAAAGTAAATGCTTTGTTTGAGGAAATAGAAATAACGATATATCTACAGTTGGTATCATTTGCAACTTCTGAATCTAAAATGCCAACAACGATTATACGCACAAGTAGAACGCAATTCCAACCCAAATCGTTCTGAAACGAATAAATTAGACAAAATGATGCGAAAGTAAATGGAAAACCGAGTCTTGAAGGAAAATCAAATTCGGAAATCTATAAAACCCAAACAGCTCAGCGAGAATGGGAGCTCGTTACTTGTACAATAAGTGAAATCTAATGGTAATATGAAAACGGAAAAATATGAATAAAGAATATCTCATTTATATCACGGTTCATTTTCTGCAACTTCACGGGGTGGATTTCATCCCTTACTCAGTCGATTCTGCAACAAAATGGGGCTGACAATCCGTCGGCAAGGAACGTCAAATTTTAAAGAAACTTTTCTGAAATGATTCAATTTAAATTAATAAAACTATCTAAATACATTTTTGTGATTTCTCTTCATAATTGTTAGTTAGGAAAGTAAAACAAATGTTTTACAAATGAATTATAAATTTCAGAGACAATTTATGTTTAGTATTGTTTTGTTATAGGCTACATACTGCGTAGAGGAAATTTTAAAAGAAAATAACAAAATATAATAAATGGCAGAGACTAATTTAAACTTACCAACAAAGTCGAAATAATCACCACCTTTAGGCTACTATGTTTTTCATCACGGCTCAACTCACACAATTTATTTTTGATGAAACGTTTACATATATGCTAAGCATTTCTATCCGGGTAATGTCGGTTATTTTTAACTTTGCCTTTTTCCTGAAAAGCCCTAACAAGTAATATAAAATTATCAGTTTTCTAAAAATCCTCGACATAAAAATGCATTTTACGGTTTATATAAAAGGAAAAAATTGGGCATTAAAATTACCTACATCTAACATATTTGTACCCATTTCTTACAATGATCATTTTAATTGAACAAGTGATACACAAATTTACGAAAATTATTCGTTTTGTCGTCTTTGACTGTGTAAACTCGCTAATAGGGTTTTTTTTATAATAAGACTTTTTTAATTATGAACCATTTTTTATATTCATTATAATCTAAAATTTTTTTAAACTTATAGGAATTGGGAAAAAAATATTTGTACATTCCTTGTTTGGGTATAGTCGTATTCTTACCACTAAAAGTTTAGTAGTTATGACCTTGCAAAACAAATATATGTATAAAATAAATTTTTTATTTATACATTAAAAACAAATCTTGTATTTATCCTAGAAGAATAAAAATACCAAAAAAGTTGCACTATAACCTACTAAGGATGTGGTAAAAATGTCATCACTGTAGCTTTAGCAGTTAAAAAGTTAAGTTATAAGAACTTTTGTGTAAAAAATATGAAAATTGAAAAGTTGCGGGAAGTTGCGTTTAAAGATTCCATTAGATATTTTACCATTGGAGGTATTGAAAGCCTAATAATAAAAATTGTTGTCCTTCTTACAATTACATTAAAAATATTAAAAGTCTTATTAGTCCAAATAGCAAACTTGAAGAAGTTCATTTCGACCAAAAGTATGTGTGCGCATTGCTTAGAATACATTTTTCACACTGATATAAAGAACTTGTGTGGCATATGTTATGTTTTTCTTAAAACTTATAAACTCTAGAATCAGGAAAAATGAAAAAAATAGTTCTGAACACTGAACTGGAGGGACATTGAACTAAGGCACATTAAACTAAAGGAATATTGAACTGGAGAAATATTGTACAGGAATAATATTGAACCGGAGGAACACGGAACTGGAGGGACATTGAACTAAAGGCACATTAAACTGAAGGAACATTGAACTGAAGGAATATTGATTTGGAGGCATATTGAACTGAAAGAACATTGCACTGGAAGAGTATTGAACTGAAGGAATATTTAACTAAAGGAATAT
>JAGFPH010001401.1:199722-242525 GCA_018207615.1 Philaenus spumarius
TGGAGGAGTATTGAACTGAAGGAACATTGAACTGGAGGAATATTGAATTGTAGTAATATTGTACACTAATACCATTGAACCAAAGAAAGACTGAACTGGAGGAGTATTGAACTGTAGTAATATTGTACAGGAATACCATGGAACCAAAGAAAGACTGAACTGGAGGAGTATTAATTGAACTGTAGTAATATTGTACAGGAATACCATGGAACCAAAGAAAGGCTGAACTGGAGGAGTATTGAACTGTAGTAATATTGTACAGGAATACCATGGAACCAAAGAAAGGCTGAACTGGAGGAACACAGGCCTGAATGAACATTGCACTTCCTTTGTAGAAAATCGGAGCTTTCAAACTCAATAAGTTTTATGATTAAATTGAAAATTTCTGTATACGAGTTTATGTTTTCTTTACTTTATATTTAAAAAAAGTTGACCCTAATGTTACTTGAATGTTAAGCCTTTGTTACGCTCTGTCACTTTAAGGGTGTGTAGAAGGAATTCTGTATAATGCCGCATACTGATTACAATTTTGAAAACGAAGTTTGTTTTAAACCTTCAGAGTTCAGCTTAAAATAATACAATTAAAAAAAAGTTTCCTTCTGAATTTTTAAACATCTGAATCCTATCACTTTTCATGAATAATATAATTTCAATTTAAAGTACTTCCTAAGATATATACGTTTTTATAAGGAAAAAGTACTCGTACCTCGAGAAGAGTAAGTATTCAACGATTTTAAACTCTGTCAAATACGTGTATAAATCTGTAAAACCGTGAACATTCCCATACATTTACCCACCGGAGGTAGTTAGGGGGGCATAGTCCGTAATTGTAAAAATCAATATTATAAATAACAAAATATTATTTTAAATTCAGGAGATAAAATAGTTTCATTATGAAGTTTTATAGTATTTCTGTTTAATTTTAACATAAAAATTATATATTGAATGTAGCCTAGTAAGTCTTATTTTGTAACATTTTGTTAGATCAATCCATTAAAAAATTAATGGGGGTGTGACATTTTGGACGTACATTTCTGTGTGCCCTATACAAAATTATCATTTCAGTTCTGCATTTAGGTACAGCCATTTCTAATAATTTCATTGCAAAAGAGAGAAGAAAAATGTAGTAGGTATGAACCTGTACAGCAAAGATACGTGACATCACAAGAGTCCCGTTCTCAAGACGCAACCACCTTCCACAAAAGTATTTCGTGTAAGTTATACTGAAGTTGTGTTCATTTTCCATTATGACAACGATATCGTCGTCACGGAGAATTGGTTTGGGGTTACGCCCTATTGATGTCGGCACTCAAAGTTTATTACTAAACGGCCCCGCATAAAACAAAATATTCCCATGTCCTCGTATAAAAGGTGAAATGAATAGAAAAGTGTCATTAAACATTTTGGAACACATTTTTACGGCGGACTAAGCGCCGTTGAATTGAAACATAGTACCGGTGTATTTCGCATTTCCACTGAGGTTTTTATGGGACTTGGTATGTTAGCTTCGCCCATCAAACTTACGTTTACGATCCCATTAAACCCCTCCCCCACCCATCTCATACAGATAACCATATTTTTATAATATTTGTGAAGCGTGTTTTGGTTGCACAAGATAGAGAGTCGAACAAAACCAACGGACAAAAACTGTTTAATGTTTGTTTCAATCATTGTCAGCTGTGAGCCATTGGTTATTTTGATTGTATTGGAACAAATAACCACACATTTGATGTGTTTTAGTAAATAATAGTTTTTTAAGTGTAAACTTTTATAGGCGTTTCAGCGTCCAAAACATTTTGCGGTGGTGAATCGGATTTTACCATTACGCATTTTCCCGTCACGCTCTATCTATATATATAAAAGCGAAATACCAGTCACTCACTCACTCATCTCGATTTCTCAAAAACTACCGAACAGATTGAAATGAAATTTTGTATGTAGCTTCCTCTAGGGCCATAGGTGTTCTCTAAGAAAGGGTTTGGAAAAATTCGAAATTTTTGGGGTGGTTTGTGGGGATCAAAGTTATTAAAAAACGATTTATTCAAAACTAGCTAACGGATTGGAATGAAATTTGGTATGTAGCTTCCTCTAGGGCCATACGTGTTTACTAAAAAAGGGTTTAAAAAAATTGGAAATTTTAGGGGGAGTTTGGGGGTAAAAATTACTAAATCAAGATTTCTCTAAAATTACCGAACAGATTGGAATGAAATTTGGTATGTAGCGTCCTCTAGGGCCATAGGTGCTCACTAAGAAAGGGTATGATAAATTTCGAAATTTTTGGAGTGTATTTGGGGGGATCAAAGTTACTAAAATCATAATTTCAGATCTTTTATTATTATGAAAATAGTGCTTTTATTATTTAAGATCTATATGTATAAAAGCCAAATACCACTCACTGACTGAACACTTAAAAAGAATACAATTACGTTAAAAAGACTGAAAATACCAACCACCACGGGCAACGCCGTACGGGTCAGCTAGTCTATATATATAAATCCAAATTCCACTCACTGACTCAATGACTCACTCATCACGATTTCTGAAAAACTATAGAACGGATTGAAATGGAATTTGGTATGTAGCTTCCTCTAGGGCCATAGGTGTTCACTAAGAAAGGGTTTAAAAAAATTCGAAATTTTAGGGGGGTTTGGGGGGATCAAAATTTATTAAATCATGATTTCTTCAAAACTACCGAACAGATTGGAATGAAATTTGGAATGTAGCTTCCTCGAGGGCCATAAGTGTTCACCAAAAAAGGGTTTTTAAAAATTTATAAATTTTAGAGGGTTTGGAGGGTAAACATTACTAAATCACGATTTCTCCAAAATTACCGAACAGATTGGAATGAAATTTGGTATGTAGCTTCCTCTAGGGCCATAGGCGCTCGCTAAGAAAGGGTATAAAAATTTCGAAATTTTAGGAGGGGTTTGGGTGGATCAAATTTACTAAAAATCATAATTTCAGATCTTTTATTATTATGACAATAGTGCTTTTATTATTTAAGATCTATATTTATAAAAGCCAAATACCACTCACTGACTCAACACTTAAAAAGAATACAATTACGTTAAAAAGACTGAAAATACCAACCACCACGGGCCACGCCGTACGGGTCAGCTAGTTATCTATATATAGTACACTTGTGTACATAGCAGAGGATATAGTTTACAGAGTGTACAGGTAATAGCTTTGAAATGGACATTGTGCTTCATCATTCCGTAAGTTGTTTCAAAATAGTTTTCTTTTTAATACCTCTGAAATGGACATTGTGCTTCCTCATTTCGTAAGTTGTTTTAAAATAGTTAACTTGATAATACATCTGAAATGGGCATTGTGCTTACTCATTTCGTAAGTTGTGTTGGAATAGTTTACTTTTTAGCGTTGAAATAATCAAATTTTGTGTACTTTGTAAATTGGATTAATGCAGGATTTTTTAGCAACGAAAATAATTTCCAAAATATATTTTATATTTCTCAGAATATCGTCATAGAAGTTTACACTTCTTCCGCGTGGTCTAAGCACACCTGGATTCTATTCTTTACATTTTTGACGTATCTTAGAAGGAACCCTTTTTTAACAGGAACGAAATACTGTTTTTCTCTTGCTAAATGTATACTTTGCAGAAGAGCATTAAACTCTGTCCAACCATAATTATGGTCATCGTAGGTTTTTTACGATCGTGAAACGATTCTACTTACAAGTTTAAAATGAGATGAACCATTCATATATTTCATTTTAATTGCTGGGGCCTCTATATTTAACTTTCGCAAAACAATATACCCAAGCTTGTTAGATTTTGCTAGACGCTACTGTGTCACCAGTGACGTAACTGTAGTTCCCTCCAGACTTATTTACAATGTTTTTCATTTTCCCTGTACCTGTTTTTTAGACCTATTTATGCATTTATTTGGATTTCTTTTGTGCATCAGGTAACGCGTTTCTTATCATTATGGATTACTAACTGCAGAGATATCGTATAGAAAGTGCGGATATAAGAGTATATCAGCTTCGACTTAAAGTAGTTATGTGAGTGGGACAAAAGATTTTGTTTGAAAAAATTCACACAAGATATATTTTAACATTTGAGTAACTTGAACTTGGATGTTTATATTACAGCTTTTGTAACATGAAACCCCATACCGTTTGTTTTTCACAATGTTGCGGCGCTGAAAAAACTCATTAGTTGTTAAATTTATAGAATGTCGATAGAAAACTAAATTTAAAAAAATGTGGTTTTAAAATCAGTTCAAATAGCTTAATCAGGTATTCCAAGCTTTGTGAACCAAAATTAAACACAATTGTGAAAACGAAATTTCTACGTGTTTCAACTAAAAAATATTGAATACTTTTAAAGTAAATTAATTGAAATATAGTAGTAAGGGTTCCAGTATATGACAAGACTTTACTTTTACTTTCTCCACCCTATACGTAGTATATGGAGAAAGTATTGTTTTCGTCCAGATTTTCGAATTTGAATTTTTACTGGAATTACCTGTTTTGGTGCTCCCTGAACCCCCAAAAAATGTTTAGTGGAATTATCTGTGTTGGTGCTCCCTGAACCCAAAAACATTTTTAGTGGTATTATTTGTTTTGGTGCTCCCTGAACCCAAAAAAGTGGTTTCTTGGTGATGTCTGTCCGTGTGTCTGTAAGGATGTGTACAGAGCTGGAGACTATACCAACGGTCTGGTTTTGATGAAATTTGGTATGTAGGTGTAGTTCTGGAATATATCCAGGTGTTTTTTCATTTTTTTAAATTTTGGATTTTTAAGGGGTTTTACCCCCAAAAATGGCCAAAAAATGAGAAAAATCTAAATTTCTCAAAAACGGCTCTAACGGTTTTGATAAAATTTAATTTATTTGTAGCCCTTAATGTACCCTACCATATGCAAAAAACCGCATCTTTCTAAAAATTCTCGTTTAGGTAATAATAACTAATTTTTGGGGGTTTTTGGCCAAAATTGTTTTTTTTTTTTTTTTAATTTTCATAACCTTTTTTCGTGCATCTATACAGTTTTAATTGACATGTTTGGTGCAAATTTGTTCGAAATCAATCGAATAGTTTTAAAAAAAAATAATATAATATGGATGTGTGTTACATGCATCTAATGTTTTCCATGGTAACATTTTCCTACTTTTGCAATTCTAAATAACCACCTCCTATGCTACTCTTGGGAAGGTTTGAAGTTTCAACTGGGAGAAAGTATGTGGCAGTTATCTGGTACCGTTTATTTTATCAATATATTTTTCTCTCTCCATTATTATTATATAAGTCTAACTCAGTTTAAAGTTACTCGTACAGCAAAAGAATCTCATAATTAAACAAAATTAGGATATTTTAATAATTTTTTATTTAAAGAACACATCCGTTTTTTCATTGTACTTAACAAACGCCCTCATTTAATCGACGAAGCTGAAAAGAATCACTTACGGAAATAATAGCGTTAGAAAGGCAATAGAATATCTCGACTATCATTAACCGAGTATTAACTACTATGCTTATCAAATTAAAACAAAATTGGAAATTATTGTTTTTAATAATGAAAACTTGATTGCAACAACCTACAACGCACAGGCTTCTGACATTATTCAACGCCTTCTGTGTTACGTCATTTCACTGTCTCCTTGCGAACTGATCCACTGATCTGTTGCACCACCATTTTTCTTATATATGTCAATGAAATTCAACTCACATGATGATGACTGATTTTGACTGTTAAGACATAATTGAAATAAAATCTATATATATATTTAAAAAAATACCACTCAATCATTCACTCACTGACTCATCACGAGATCTCAAAAACTACTAAACGGATTGGAACGATGTAGTTTCCTCTAGGGCCATAGGTGCTCACTGAGAAAGGGTTTTAAAAAATTCGAAATCTTGAGGGGGGGGGGGGTCAAAGTTATTAAATCACGATTTCTCCCAAACTATTAAACTGATTTTAATGAAATTTGGTATGTAGCTTCCTCTTGGGCCAAAAGTGCTCGCTAAGAAAGGGTTTAAAAAAATTCGAAATTTTAGGGGGTTTGGGGGGTTTAAGTTACTAAAAATCCCCATAAAAATACATAGTATAATATATTTTTTTGGTTGATATACATTTAACTCTGATTTATATCTCGATCCATTTAAATCCGTATCGGGGCATCTATCTATATATTTTGTGCCCCGAGCTATATATTTATCATCATATCTAATGAACGAGTTGTCTAAACATGGAAAAATATCAAACAATATATACTATTTACGAAATAGATATTCCAATTAAACATAATATTGTACGGTTATAAGTCTTACGTAATTTTTTTGAAGAGTTTAAAATATTGTTAAATTGGATTTTTATTTTGTTACCTACAGACTGATTACGATTTCTTAAAATGTATATAGCCTTGAAACAAGAAACCTGGCAGATATAACTGTACCTTGCCCATCCCTCACTTTCACTTTCCTACTCACTGACCACAAAGCACTGGTGCATCAGTTGGGCTTATAATTTTGATGTTCTCATTCCTCTAAACCCTTCTATTCCTGATACTCCCGTTCCCTCTTATATTGCGGAGGATAAAATTGGGAAGATTGGGCAGATTTCAGACAATTACCTCGAAAACTCTCAGTCTCCGTCGACAGAACCGTGTTTGTCATCTGATATTGTTGAGTCAGATCATTGTTCCATTGTTCAAGCTACCCAGAAACTTGGGAAATGACGGCGAAAACGTTTTTCTAATACTAATCGTGCTAAAGCACATAGGGAGTCTGTCAAAAGATACAGTAAAAAAAATCATGAGGCTTCCAAAAAGTACAGTCAACAAAATCCCCAGGTCAAAATGGCTTCATTCATAGAAATACAGTTCTAAAAGATGTCACATGAAGGTGCTTCCATGGTCTGAAAAACCAATGTCAGGGGTTCACTACAACTGCAACACCGATTATCACAATGACAAAACAGTAGAAATAGGTTCTATGATGACATGTAAATGGTGTACAGCTATGAAGTGGTATTAATGACATGGTTTAGAACCTACGATTCATACAAAATTACCATCATTTGTCGCATTTATTTCGCCAAAATACCTATGCAATAGTGAAGCATTGTCGGGTCGGCTAGTAATTATATAAGAACAAATATCAAACAGTACGAACCACGTTACTTTGCCGGGGATGATCAAGACATTAGTAAAGGTTTTACCAAAATCAACCAAGTAGTTTATAATTTAAATTGTAAAAATCAAATAATCAATATCAGGACAAAGAGAAAAACACGTCTCCTCTTTATACGCAATAATTAAATAAGTGATAATTATAATTGTGTCAGATGTTGTAGTAAGATTTGTATTTTAAAATTCAACTTGTATCGCCTTAGTACTCAAACGCTTTAAATTTTTTAAAACGTACTCAATACACCACTTTAACCGAACGGATTGGTGCATATTTCATTGCTTCTCAGTGGGACGGTTTTTTTGGCTTAACTCCAGCAAACTAACTGTACTCAAATAAAAAGTTTTGTAAACAAGCTCGTGAATAGATTTAAAATGGGAACGTATCGCTTTTAAAACGAAAACAAACTTGTCCATACAAGTGTCCTACTGTACGAGGTTTACAACTGTTTTTAGAGACTGTAATTCTCAGAATATTTTAAATTTTATTTTAAGTAGAGGAGGCCCCTGCGTGCTCTACACGCCAACTACGTCTGACCATTCTATACACATATCTTATGTTTTCCATACCATAAAGGTTAGTATTAATAATAATCTCAAAGTTAGGATAGTAAATATCCAAATCAAATTATTTCGTATATTTTATACCATCAGTTATAATAAAGGTTAAAAAAAACAGCAATGCTCAGGTCCACACTTAAACAAAACTCTACCTAAAAGTTAAAAATAGAAATAATTATTTCAAATTTGAAATCAGCTGTTAATGGAAATATTTGAGCAAACAGCTGATTGCTGTACCAACACTAAACATATTTAATAATTATTTATTATGGCGCTCCCTTTTCCATATATTCAGTATAGTTTGTGTTGTTTTTACGTCCAACGGATGGCGCTCTTTACAAAAACCTAACCTAAAAGTTAGAAATACAAATAATTGTTTCAAGTTTGAATACAGGTGATATGGAAATATTACGGCAAACAGCTGATTACTGTTATTATTATAGTCAATAAACATATTTAATGGCGCTCACATTTTTGTTAAATATTTAATATAATTTGTTTTGTTTTTATTTTCAATAGATGCTGTTCTTTGGAAAAAAAAAGTATATAAAAGCCTGCTTCTATTCGAATGTAATGTTGTGTAAACATTTCAAAGTAATGGGTGAAGAACTTTCGGGGATTTGAGATTTTAAACAAACGAACATTTATATTTTTATTTATATAGGCTTCGCTCACAGATATGAATAAATGAATGAGACAAGTCTCGGTTACATATTGTTCACTGTCCCAAAAACACAGTTTGTTAGTCCAAATCAATCTATGTTTCCCATTTAGTTTTAAATACATGATCAGATATGCACCACTAAGCGCAAAACCACGATTTCCGCCAGTATATTTAAGTCGCATTTTACGCCTATAAGTAATTTAATTTCTATATTTTACCTAAAATATTTTCTACAAACAATTTTTTACACCCTAGACGCAAATAATTCAAATGTAAATATTTGTTCATCCTTCAAGCAGGTATCAAGCTTCATAGCACGTTACCGGTTTCTGGAACATTCTAGATAGTTCTCCGCCGTTTTAGAACCACCAGGAACACTCTGGATTATTCTAGAAAATTCCGGCAAGTCCCAGCTATCTTGGCAGTCAATTTCAACGACTTCCCATAAGATGTCCATCGTGCAATGCGAACTTTTACATCCATATGTCCGAACCCTATTCGTGCAATTCCAAACCGAACCCATCTTAATGGATGGGGGTAGAAGGCTGCCATACTACATAACCCCCATGGGGGGGGGGGGGTTATACCGGCACGCATGGACAAACATTTGTTCCATTTAGTACAATATAATTATATTGATTAGGTACATTTTATCTTTGGTAGGCTTATTCTATATAGTACTTATTTCCTTTAAGCTCTGCGCTTTAACCTTGTAAAGTACTCAGAAATAATGTAATCGGTCCAATACTTTTGATTAATACAATCTGTATTAATGTATATTTAATATAAATTCGATGATATTTCGGAAGCTGATTTCTTGCATTACTAGTTAGATTAATTGTCTGTTCTAATGAAATTTGTATTACCGATAAATCGGCTTACGTTACCATCGGGAACCGGAGTTTTGCCTACGGGTGTCAGGTAGATGGGGGGGGATGCCGTCGGCAACCTCTTGGTGCGGAGATTTTCCTACGGTGGGGGATTTAACTAGGATCATTTAAAACGGCTGCCACTTTGAAACCGTTTAGTGAAGTTAGGAACTATGTTTTTAATAACTCTACAAAACAACAGCATCTTCAACAAAGTTAAGTACCGCTATCCTTATATTTGTTCTGCAATTACGTCATACTATTGAGAAACAACTGGTTTTAACGACTGTCAGATTGTAAATCAAAGTGTTGCCAAATATATTTTTATTTGTACTTTTAATTTAAGAATAAGTACCAGGAGACCGAGCTAAAGCTCGATTATAAGCAGGGCCTAGTTCGCTCACGTCAATAACTATTATTGCAAATTTCCGTGAACATCGTTTAGGTTAGGCCTATAACATTAAACAACTAAATAAAGGGTATGTTTATTTAGCAGAAGTATTCGTTGCCATGGTAACTATAAATAGATACAACATTAGGCTTACCTCTAATAAAATACAGTTTAAAAGAAAACAGATGATTATTGTAATGGCATTGAAAACATTTGTATCAGCTGTGCTTTGTATTGTTTAAAATGGACAAATTTCACTTTTTAATTTAATAAAAAGAAGTAGAAAACGAATTTTCCCAGACTGGTGACCATTTCCAATCGATTTCTCGTGGCCAAAAGCCCCATATAAAATCAAAAAATCAAAAATCCTTAGACGGAGATTCCAGATCCATTTAGCAGACAGACAATTATCTCTCGCTTTAGAAGATAAGATGTAACGTATTATTCAAAGCCCATTATGATCTTTTGCACTGTTTTGTATCCCAACGGTAGCCGCCTAACCGATTATGCCACTCCACTGACCAAATATAACTCTGTTTATCAAGCCCATTGCCATATATTTGTTTACACTCTATATATATGTTTTATGCGAATGACCACATCATGTGAGTTAACAGAAATTTTAAATGCAATGAGCTCAACACTAAACAAGGTTAAACATTTTTTAAATTTTATTGCGATGGCAGTCAACTAAATTGAATGACGTAGCCAAAAATACAAAAATACACGATCAAGAGATTATCCGGTCAGTATGGCAATAATCTCTCTTGCTACCAGAGGTTAGTTAGCAACCATGCATTATTGTAGACATTTGAATTCCTAACAGGAGAAGGTAAAGTACACTTAAGTACACACTCGTTATAATTTTCCGATGTTATAAATCAACAATCAAGTATACAAACAATATTTCGCTGGAAGCACGTTTTAATTGTTGCAGTTATTACATTGTTCGTCTTGTTTTAATTGTTGCAATTATTACATTGTTCGTCTTGTTTTATTTGTTGCAATTTTTATATTATTTGTTCTAATAATGTATCTATAAGAGTAACTCCCATAAAATTAAACTTTTTAAAGCCACAAAATGGGGGTGGGGGATAATAACTTTTTTAAATAAGTGTAGAATAAAATATTTATGTACACAAGAAGCGAATTGAGATTTAGCGAAATCAAAATCGTTTTCATAATTATTACTTGAGAGCTACCCTCCAACATTGCATTTAAAATCTCCAAACGTACTTTCCAAATTCATTCCTAGAGAATTGTTTTCTTTTTAACTACGATGAGTCACGTGAATAGGCGAGCGAATTCTTTCTTGAAGTAATAAATAGGAAACCAAAATTTTATTACGATTTTTATAAACAAAATAGTTTTGTTAGATGAAATTATACATAAACGCATTTTCCATTACACTTAAACAAAAATATTGTTATACCGTCACAAATGTAATTTTGTTTTAACTGATTTATTTTGCCCTTTACAAAATTACCAATTACAAACATAAAGTAATTAAACATTTTCACACACATATAAACAAAAGATTCAAATACGCGAAATGTTGAAAGAAACAATCACGTCCCGTCTGCTACAGTTTAAAGGTTCTAACAGAGTCGCAGATATTTTGAAACAAGTTACTGGTGTTCTGTTTACTTGCAGCCTTCGTTAGTCTGCCTTGCATAAAGTAACGACGCAGAATTCAAATTATACATACCATTCGTTACCATTACCATTATTCATTCGTATTTGTTTTTGTTACACCTATCATGATTTATTCCGGACTATTTAGGTTTCATATTTAAAATTTTTTTTAATGTAAAATTGATTTTCCGAACGGACGTGAAACTCGACCATTATACATAAAACAACTGATTTAGAGCAAAAACTTAACACTTTGACAAGATTGTCTGTGTTTTAGTTCACTGTATTAGCTGGTTTAACGGTTAAATATATATCAGAACAGTATCCAATAATGTAAAATGTACTCATATATGGTAAATAGGCTACACCTCACAACCTAATTTGCAATTTTTATGTTGATTGTATTGATGTAATCTGTAATTTGATAATTATTTCATCTTGTCCCGTTTAAAATTGAAATTTAAAAAATAACATGAACATGATTGTCTATTTTAAAATAATAATAACATAATTTTAGGTTAGGCCTATACTGAACCAATTTAGACATTTACAAAAAACAAAAAAAAGAGAGACAGAACTATGCCATTTAAGAGGTATCACCAATCACATTATTAACACAAATTACAAAATTAGGAAGTGTAATGTCCATTTCAGAGATGGACCAAGTAAACTATTTTAACACAACTTACAAAATAAGGAAGCACAATGTCCATTTCATCGGTGCGTGTCGTGGCCAAATTAACCCTTACAGCTATTGAATTAACCCATGCATAATTTTTTTTTTCTTATTTTGTATGTGTGATACAGCCTTAAACTGCACGTATCTAAACTATAATAGGTACACGGTGCGCGAAATTTCATTCGAATACCAACGCAAAAAGTGCTGAAGTTTTCATTTTAAAAATGTGAAAAGAGGTAATTATTTTATATTAAGTTTTATGATTACAAATATTTTGTCTATACAAAGTTATTTATTTCATTTTCAGTTTTATAACCTACTTGATTTAAAATATTTGAATATTTAGGAAGGGTGTGCTTGCAAACTGCTGGCGCGCGATTAAAGACAATAAATGCGTAACTAAGACCTTCGTTCATGGGAAAAGATGTGTCGGCGTTGATTCATAGCTGGACTTCCGTCGACTAATTACTCTGGAAACAATGGCTACATCCAGGGTTGCCAGAATTTCCATACACGATTCCCAGTACCAAAGCTTATTTATGTACCGTCAACGCTAACTACTGCATTTTAAGACTTCCTATAGAACGCGTTGTATTATATACACTTTTACTAGCATCGTTTTAAAACATTGTTCCTGTTTAATGTGTGAGACCTTATTTTTGTCGTAATGGATAGTAGGAACAGTTTCTTTAAACACACACATTGGTAAAAAAAGCTCTTTAAATGTATTAATGGAATTATGCACAGCTTCACTTTTCTGAAGGCGAAACACATTTCTGCATTGCAGATTCAGATTCAAGGAAATAAAATCGTGCCTAAATATGTCGGTCATATCTAAATAGCGAGAAAAACATTAAAAATACTTTATCTAAATATTTCATTTTTGTTTTTACCCACGGATATGGCAAGGTAACATCCATTTAAAACGTAAAAGATGTAAAAGTTTGCTCTATAATTCAAATTACTTCTAAGAATATATTTGTTTACAAATATCAAAACAATATCTCTTAGAACCTAAGAAATATTATTAATCTATAAAATATACTTATACTTTTAACTCCTTTAGTGGTTGAATTTCGAAAGTATTACTAACTTGTTTGAATCCAAAGTGTGCAAAATTTCACAATAATCCATTCAACAGTCCGTGCGTTTACTATTTTTTATAAGCTTTTATAATTCGTGCTAATATCTATCGTACGATTCGAGCAAACGTTAATAAAAACAAATTGTATGGCACTTTTAACAATTTTATTTCTTCCCGCAAAAAAAAAAGAATCCAGGTGTGCTTAAGAAAACACGGGAGAAGTTTAAACTTCTATGGCGATATTCTGATAAATATCTATACTAATATTATAAAGAGGAAAAGTTTGTTTGTTTGTTTGTTTGTATGTAATGGGTAATCTCTGGCACTACTGAACCGATTGAAAAAATAGTTTTACTAATAAAAAGCTACACTTTCCCTGAGTAACATAGGCAATAATTCATTTCGTTAAAAACCTTTTTTTATTTCAATATTTGTAAATTTAGTCATACATAATTTTAGGGTTAGGCTTAGAATGATAAATCAACAGATGTATTTACATTTATTACCATAGCAACCAATTGAATAAAATAACAGATAATATAGATGTTTGCTCCAATATTTCCATTAACAGCTGATTTCAAAATTTGAAGCAATTATTTTTGTACTTCTAGCTTTTAGGTTAGGGTTTTAAAATGTAGACCTGAGCCTTGCTGGTTCTTTTAACCATTATTATAACTGCTGTTATAAAATATAAAAAATAATTTGATTTGAACATTTAACATTATTTACCATCTTAGTTTTGAGGTTATTATTAATACTACATCTTTATTATAAGTAAAACAAAACATATGATTTTAGAAAGTTCCGTTGGGGGTTGGCGTGCGGAGCACGCAGGGGTCTCCCCTAGTAAATTATATTATGGAAATTATTTTGGTTGCTAAAAAATCCTGCATAAAACAAAATTGCAAAGTACACAAAATTTGATTATTTTAACACTACCAAGTAAACTAATTTAACACAAATTACGAAATGAGGAAGCACAGTGTCCATTTCAGAGGTATTACCAAATAAACTGTTTAACACAACTTACAAAATGAGGAAGAACAATTTCCATTTCAAAAGGTATTATAAAATAAACTATTTTCACACAACCTACGAAATGAGGATGCAATGTCCATTTCAGATGTATTACCAAGAAATCTATTTTAAAACAACTTACGAAATGAGGAAGCACAATGTCTATTCCAAAGGTATTACCAAGTAAACTATATAATCTGATATATACACATGTGTACTATAATAATAGTAGAGCTTGACGGAAAAATGCGTAAGGTAAAATCGCAATTCACCGCCCGCAAAATGTTTTGGACCCGGTGCGACTGTAAAAGTTCATGCTTCGACAAACAAAACAAAAAATCAGGTTTATTTGGAGAAAAAGTTGTCAATAAATTATATTACTGTGTTTAGGGAGAGTTTTTTTTTTTTTGGTTCACGTTCGAAAGTTAAAAGCCTACATCGTTAACAACTTTGGAGTATCTTTTCTCTATGCTGTTCTATCAAAGTAACAAATATCATATGGCATGTTTAATGTATTTTAAAAGAATCATTTAACCATAACAAACTTGATAAGAAAACAGTAGTTTTTCAACACGCATAAAGTATTTGTAGAATATTTGGGAACCTTCTATAGCCTGTATCAAGACAAATCCTTTGAAAATATGGTCTATCTCTTTTCGATTTCCGTCAGTTTGTTTCCGTTTTTATGTAAACACTATCTGGCCCGGTCCGGCTTTGCACGGATAGACAAATCAAAGTTAAATGTATATTAACAAAAAATATATTATATCAAAATATATATTACACTATGTATTTCTTATGGATATTTTTAGTAACTTTGACCCCCCCAAAACCTCCTAAAATTTCGAATTTTTTTAAAACCTTTCTTAGACAGCACCTCGGGCCCTAGAGGAAGCTACATACGAAATTTCATTCCAATTCATTCGGTGATTTTTTTTAGTAACTTCAACCCCCCAAACCTCCCCTAAAATTTCGAATTTTTTTAAAACCTTTCTTAGAGAGCACTATGGCCCTAGAGGAAGCTACATACCAAATTTCGTTCCAATCCGTTCAGTGGTTTTGTAGGAATCGTGATTTAGTAACATTGACCCCCCAAATCCCCCCTAAGGTTTCAAATTTTTTGAAACCCTTTCTTATCAGCATCTACGGCCCTAGAGGTAGTTACATACCAAATTTCATTCCAATCCGTTCAGTAGTTTTAGAGAAATCGTGATTTAGTAACTTTGACCCTTCCAAATCCCCCTAAAATTTCGAATTTTTTGAAAACATTTCTTAGTGAGCACCTATGGCCCTAGAGGAAGCTACATACCAAATTTCGTTCCAATCTGTTCAGTAGTTTTTGAGAAATCGTGATCAGTGAGTCAGTGGATTTGGCTTTTATATACAGTATATAGATTTATTCTCTAGAGGACCATGAATGAACTATATATTTTTTTCTTAGTGTTATACCTTCGAACATTTTATTAATATGGTAAACTTTTTCAGCCCCCCCCCCCCCCCAGCACCAAAAGAAAAACATAAACTGAAAATTTGTCCTTAAATAACAAAACCTGATTTTTGTAGGTTATTTAATGCTGACAGTCACTAGCCTAATTTAAAATAACTGAATTCTGATTCGTAAAACGCTCGGTATGTTGTCGTAATTTCGAGAATTTTTTGTAAGTTTAATATTTTGTTGCAAAAATTACAATTTTGAAGTTTACCTGCATACAATATTTATTTAAATTTCCTTTTATTTTTTAGCATATACAATTCCGTTACTTTTTCACTAAACCGTCTGTAAAATGGTTACTTTTTACTGTTAAGTGCAACCGTCTGTGTACGAAGAACAAAAACAAAAAAAAAGTAATTTATTCGCAACCATTTACTTAATTCACAAACAAACATTGTTAATTCGCTGTACAGAGTAAATGTTACAAACAAAAAAGAAAGAAACAAAGAATATCTCTCAAAGTTAATAAAAATCCCTTGTTTTAATATTAAAAAAGTCTTATATTAACTTTGTATTATTAAAACTAAGCTTAGCTCCGAGCATTCCTGCAGCAAACATTTGTATTTCCTTTAACAAGAGAGAATCAAAACAAACGCCACGTCTTTGATAGCTAACCGATGACAAACTCGGCTCTTCCCCCCCCCCCCCCTTCTAATCTCTTAATTATTGTAATGTTTTTGAATTAATCTTGAAATTTTCTCCCCCAGTTCGCATTGATGTGTAAGTTAAGCGGGAGAATGGCAGTAAAAGCGGTAATAACATTTTTATTGCAGTCTTATCTCGAGGAATATCCGACATTTTTGTTGTAGGCTGGGACGATAAACGGAAAGGTTATAAATATATAAGTGTGCTTCGAAGGGCCAACGGATACAATTTGACGACGTAACAATCTAGTCTTGTTTTGAAGTTATATTTGTACGGTGATTTAATTGGCTCCTTAATAAGAACAATTTCGTTACGACTTCGCTTATTGGTCCAAAAGTTATCGATGCAAAAGGTTCGCCGGAGAGACGTGCACAGATTGTTATCAAAGTTCAATGTCCTGGTAGCGGGTTCCCGTTCAATCTTTGTTTTTTTATTATTTGGTTTGAAAACAAAATAGGAACCCTTTTTTACTTTCTTATTCGTGTGCCTACTGGGTGACCATTTATTTAAAAACTTTCACAATATTACAATTGCAGTACACGCCAGGTAGTTTGTCTGTCATGTATAAATTGTTCTTCCAGCAATCAGTCCTTCATTGGTATTTAACCATATTAGACTGTGTCGAATGAAAATTTTAACTTGATTCAACAATAAAAAGCCTACCAAGAAAATCCTCTACCAAAAATGGATCAAATGCAATTGTTATTGAAAACTAGTGGACCCAGCAATGCTTTGCTATTGCTTGGTTTAATTTAAAGGGTAGTTATTCCATTTCATTACATGGACTTAAGTAATCGAATTTCAAAATGGTTGTTATGCCTCTTAAGAATATACTACGCAAAAGCTGTTGATTTTGAAAAAATAATAAACTGATTACAAATTTGCTAGTAAAGTTGCTATGGTAATGAATGTAAACAAACATGCGTTACTAAGCATTTTATACGAACAGCTGATTTTGTGCGCTGTGGTCTTGAGTCCATACAAAAGAGGCTGTTTAGTTTTTCCTTTATGTAAACTTTTCGGGAAACTTTTCAAATTTGTCTTTATATAAAAACCTAGTTCGGACTATTACGAACCTTTTAAAACAAACAATAACCAAATTGGTCCAGCCGTTCTCAAGTGATGCGCTTACAAAGGAACAGCAATTCATTTTTATTATATAGATGTACAGTTCTCTTTTAACCACATACACAATACCAATTGCTTATGACAAGTAAAGTCTTACATCTTCACATTCCTTGCAGCTTATAACACAAGGCTCTCCACATAAGAAATATACAGAGTGTTCATAAAGTTCCTTTAACCCCCTTTATTTTTTTTGTTTCTAGTAAATCCCCGTGAAAAATCACAGGCGGATTAATTATATACACATCAGAAATACATCATTTGTACAAAATACTATTTTAAACAACACACTTTATCTAGGCCTACCTAACTATGCTGACGGGGATTTTTAACTCGGTAAATGTGTACAATTATAAGGGCTATACAACTGTAGGAATATTTGTTAAGATTCTGTGTTTATGTATATTATTATATATATTTAAATAAAAATAAAAATATTATCTTTTAATTGCCTTTTATTTCATATTGATAGATCAAATAATTTAGAAACTATAATATGACTAGCTGGCCCGATCCGGCTTCTCACGGATAGACAAATCAAAGTTAATTGTAAATTAACAAAAAATATATTATATCAATAAATATACTACATTATGTATTTCTTATGGGGATTTTTAGTAACTTTGACCCCCAACAACCTCTCCTAAAATTTCGAATTTCTTAGCGAGCACCTATGGCCTTAGAGGAAGCTACATACCAAATTTCATTGCAGTCCGTTTGGTAGTTTTGGAGAGATCTTAAATTAGGAAATTTGACCCACCCAAACCCCCTAAGATTTCGAATTTTTTGAAAACCTTTCTTAGTTAGCACCTATGGCCCTAGGGAAAGCTACATACTAAATTTCATTACAATCCATTCAGTAGTTTTTGAGAAATCGTGATCAGTGAGTCAGTGGATTTGGATTTTATATATATAGATAGATAGGCTATATTATTGATCGAAGTTGTAAACATAACCCCAAAGTATAATCAACTCTAGGTTTTGTTTGATTATTACAGATGATGTGTGAAATCAGCTGTTATATTATTAAGTTAAACGAATATTTATTTCTTCTTTAAATGTTACTCCACGTACGCTCGTACGTACACTCGCTTTTATAGGAGTTGGTTGAAAATAAGTTAACAAAACTTTTTATATCTTGTGTTGAATAAACGGAAATTTTTTTTGACATATCTGACCCTTTATGATTTTGGGGAGCTTGAGGGGGTAGGGGGGTTAAACATTTCAAATATAAAGGTAGGTCATGAATACACCATTATAAATATTATTAAAAGAGAAACAGAATGGTGTAAACTAGAGTTTAGTATCTTGCTTCGTTTCAAAGTATTTTACAATCAAAGTTCTGGAAAATGATTTTGTTATCATAGTATCATAGCAGGTTATTAATTTTTTAATGTTTGGAATAAGTAGGTTGTATGTTATTTTCCAGAACTTTGATTGCCGATTACCTTGAAAAGAAGCAAGATATTTAGCTCTAGTTTGCGTCATTGTGTTTCTCATTTAATGAGCTTTTTCAACGGTGTATTACATGACCTATCTTTATATTTGAAATATTTACCTCCCCCCCTTCGGCTCCCCCAAAATCATAGGGGGTCAAATTTATCAAAAAATGTGAGCTGTTATGAAACACAAAATATATACAAAGTTTTGTTAACTTTTTTTCAGCATCAAAAATAATGAAGGCGTTAAAGGGACTTTATAAACACTCTGTATATTATTTCAAGAAATGAATGTGTAGGATTCACTAACAAACTGTTTAATATAAATTACGAATAAAAAAGTAAAGTTATTAAATGATAAATTAAAACATATGGACTATAAAGACAATTACTAAAAGAACTCACTGTAGGATATGAAAAATAAACTGCGTTTTTTGTCAGTTGGTTATAGGCAGCCATTGTGTTACAATACCAATTATCTGCCTAATTTGTTTTGTCTGGCTTTTGGTAAAAATGTTTATACTGTAATAACGTTTACATATTTTCAAATTAAATCAAACTATGTGAACTCAATTAGTTGAGAAAATAAGGAATGAGTGCTATACTGCAACTACAAATTATTAAATACATGTTAACTTGGCGTTCTTGTATTTACGAAGGTTAGAGTTGCTACGGGAGAAGATCAAGAATATTAAAATTTTTCTATACACGATGCGCCTAAATAAACAGCACTGAAATTAAGGCATTTGTGGTTAGTATTTAGAACAACTGATTATATGGTTGGTTGTTGCCAGGCCACGTTGCGTATTGAGGTTTTAGTTAACGCTGTTCTTATCGCTGCTTATTATCAGTCCAGAGAAAGTTTTTATATTATAGCATTATCTTCGCTCGTACGGAACAGTTTCCGGTTGACCTAGTTTAATTTGAACTGCGGTAGAGTTTCAAGAAAAGAGAGCCAAAATGCAGTATTGATAGGTGTTGATGTAAGTTCTGTCGGACTGGTAGTTTTGACCCATCAAAGTGTGTGTAGGCTGACCAAAAACGGTCGCTACAAATTAATTTAACCTCAGAAGACCTCTTGAGCAATTCCTGCAGTCTCCGAAAAGAAGCTTTCAAATGGAGACATCTTTAAAAATGACATCAATAATACGACTTTGAGAGGAATGTTTAGAAACTTTGGTGGATGCCCGTGTTGAATACAAACTGGTCACCTTCAAATGTAAGGGACAATAAAGACAGGGGGTTTATTGCTCCTCAATGTTTGCAATGAATTATGAAAACAAAACGTATGGGCTTCTATGGGGTGAGACAAAAAAACAGGACATGTTTAAAAATTAAATAAATGTATCAAAGACCACTAAAGAATACCGTTGCGTGGCGGCCAATAGGATGGGCGCGCAGGGTTGCCATATCTATTAGCCTGGAACACTCCTGGTATTTACCGCTCGAGGCTTGAACGCACAAGAATTATAAATGCGTTGAGTCAGCCGCATTCAGTTAGAAGCGTGGGAAGAACGTGACAACGTCGCACTAAGGCGATTGGAGCGCTCAAGGTATCGGTGTACACAAGCCCGTCCCTCAACGGTATTCTTTCGTGGCCTTTGATATAAACATAGTTTAATGTTGCAAACCAAACTAAAATATTTACATGACTTTGCCATTTCTACTTATGATAGATAATGTCCGTCAAGTGTCATCCTTCCACATCCATACAGGCCTTCCATCTCTTCTGATACTCGCTATAACCTTCCGCAACATTGACTGAGGAATTGTAGCGATCTCGTTCCTTATGTACTGCTTTATTTCAGCAATATTCTTTGGCTAAGAAACGAGGACTTTACTCTTTAGGTAGCTCCAGAGCCAACAGTCACAAGAGGTCAGGTCTTGGGATCGCGCATACCATGGAACATTACCAAACAGGGAAAATCAAATGTCCAGGACACAGTTGATGTAAAACTGGCTTTGACTCATTTGATGTGTGACAAGTCGCACCATCCCGTTGGAACTTTACAATATGAATGGTTTTCAGATGAAAGTCATGTACACCTAAACAGTTTCATCAACAAGTAAACAGCGCGTGTCTCGGAATAAACGACGTAGAGAGTATGGTGCGCTGTGTCAGGGATGATAACGGGGATGAGTTTTTTGTAAAACAAAAGTTTGTTCAGAGATATCACCCTTCTACCTTTTGCAAGAGATCTGAAGAAATTTTGTCGTGACCAGCCTTAAGTTCCCAGGGGTTCTAGCAAGATAGCGCCACTAGGAACTAAAGGGATCTAGCAATTTGTTTCACACCACATCCCGTGAAACAAATTTTCTACACCATCCAACTATCCCGACCTATCATCACCTCACGATTATGTGTGAGAATGATGAAGGAAAGCATAACTCAAAATGAGAAACCGGTTGCCAATGAAGAGCTTCGTGAAGAAACAACCAGATACGTTACCTAATAAACTAGAGTTGCCTAAAACTGAATGGAGGGTCTATACAGGATATCCTAAAAGTCCGACCCCCTTTAATTGTGGAACAAGTAGAAATAAATAAATGATCATCGTGGTATCTTTATATATTACAAAGGAAGATGAATTCTGTTGTAACCGTCCATACCACTCCTTACCATATTAAATATCTTGGACACCATTTTCGATCGAGTTAGAGATGGCCTCTAATTTTTGCCATTCTTTTTAATTTATCAAGCTCTTTAAAATGAGGTATCACTTGATGGGGGTGTATGTATAAGATTTTTGAATTACTTCTCAACTGCCCATTTTAGGGTAAGGGGTGACATGGTCGGTTACACAAAATGCATTTCCCTTTGTCATATTAAGATATCCCGAAGTTCATTTATTTATTTTTCTTGTTCCAAAATTAGGGGCAGGGGGAACTTTTTGAACACCCGGTAGAACATGTGTTTGTTAAAACCCCAAAAGTTCAACTTCCTTGTACTTTGTATATTTGTCTAAAAATTAAACATTTAAAACTTTATAATTTCAGTACTGATTACTTTGGTGCTGCATTTGAATAGGTTGTAAGAGGGGTTTTCTCGCAAATAATTTATGTTTGGAAATTAAATTAAAGCAGTATCTGTCATAAGTTGTGTTATTTTAATTTAAAATTTCCTCGAAACGAGTTTATGTTAGAACAAGAGAAGAGCTTGTAAGAGAACATTGTGTTCTCTGAATTTAATAAAGCACTGTAAACTTGTTGACTGACATTTTTTCAAAGAACTCTAAATTAATATAACCAGATATTTTTGTTGGTATTAATTGAATCAGCTCGGAAAAGTTTGCGTAAAATCTGACGTTCTTTGCCGACGGTTTGTCAACCCCCTTTTGTTGCAGAATCGACTGAGTAAGGGATGAAATCCACCCCGTGAAGTTGCAGCAAATGAACCGTGATATAAATGAGATATTCTTTATTCATATTTTTCCGTTTTCATATTACCATTAGATTTCACTTATTGTACAAGTAACGAGCTCCCATTCTCGCTGAGCTGTTTGGGTTTTATGGATTTTCGAATTTGATTTTCCTTCAAGACTCGGTTTTCCATTTACTTTCGCATCATTTTGTCTAATTTATTCGTTTCGTAACGATTTGGGTTGGAATCGCATTCTACTTGTGCGTATAATCGTTGTTCACAATTTAGATTCAGAAGTAGCAAATGGCACAACTTTAGATTAATAGTTATTTGTATTTCGTTGCTAGATGTCAAATTTCTAAAATTGCCTTGTACAATATACATTTAATCATGCATTCGTATTAACCATGCAAATTTAAACAAAAATCGTCCTAGTAACTTAATTTTACAGACTGTGTGATCAAGAAAAATTTGATAGGTGCCAGCAACCATGTTGTTTTTTACAACTAAAATTTCGAATTTGAAAGTAGAAAATATGGCTTATTCACATTAGGCAGGCCTATTTATATTAAGAATGTACCAAAATCAACTATTTTATTTAGTAAAAGCTACTTAAAATGGTGGCCATAAAAAGTACCGTCCGTTAAAAACTGTTAAATCTACATAAAATGTGCTAGAAATTTTAACTTTTCGTTACTCGTTTCGTAATCTATGATCATTGTACAAAATTCCTATAGGTCTTGCCCAGTAAAACGCTTTCTAATGATGGAACATACTTTCCGAAACTCGTAAAGAAAAGCTGTACAGTCACATAAAACTTGCCAAGAATATTTTAAACTGAATTACAAGTGAAACAAACATGGACCAAGATAATTGGTGTGACTATGGCATCTCAGTTGGCAAAACAGTAGCTCGGAACACCAAAGGTCATGGGTTCGAATCCCATACTTCGTTCTTGATTTTTCACTTGTGATTCAGTTAAATTAAACTCTTGCCGGGGAAGTGTAATTGCGGGAAAATTATCACAATTTAAAAATGTGTTTTAAACTAAACTTATTTTAAAATAAATTACTTGGATACTTCTATTCAAAATGAGTTTAAGCAAACCAATAATGTCCTTAAATTTACCTTCGTTTGAAGGTAATTACTATTTACACCTTAATTTATATACTAATAGCATTAAATCCATCAACTATATGAACTTCCCGTTTCCAAAACAGAGACACGTGATACAAATAATTTGTTCATATTCGCAGGCACGCATATAGAGATACACGTGCGAGTCGCCCCCCCCCTCTCTCTTACAGACAACTTGATTTAGGGATAAGAGATAAACACCGAACTTAAAAAATCTTTCTTAATTGTAGAGGTGAAACTATATTATATTGAAACTAAAAAATAAGTTAATCATTGTTATAGAATGTCGGCACGTTAATAAGTGCAAGATTGTAGAATACATTTGAATATTATATATATTTTTTTACACTTAGGTTTTCGAACATTTTTCATAAAGGTGATTTTTGAAGTGTAAACACACCGCGTCTAAAAATTGAAGGCGGTGAATCACATTTTACAGTCACGCTTTTTCTGCTAGTACATATGTGTATATAGCAGAGCGTATAGTTTACTTGGTAATACCATAGATCATGAATAATAAATAGATCTTTCATCCATACAGCAGCAGTGTGGCGAAAGTTAGGTTGTCGGAAAATAGTGCATGATCGCGCCGCGAGGTAGCGCTAGGGAGAAATCATTGGTAGCATTGGTGTTTCACACAGCTTCCGTCGTTTCCCCAATAGATAGCGTATCTATTGTCGAATTTCCAGTGGAACGAAATATTGCATTGGATTGGAGTTCTATTAGGTTATCCAAATACAATGGTAATACCTCTGAAATGGACATTGTGCTTCGTCATTTAGTAAGTTGTGTTTTTATTCAATATTTGTCCATACTTTTGAAGTGTAAATCAGAATATTGCCATAGAAGTTTACACCACCGTGTGGTCTTAAAAGACACCATCTCTATTATTTAAAAAAAAATAAGAGATGGAAGTTTTTCTTAAGACTGTCATCTGTAGAGGAACTACGGTATAAGAAATCTGTTTACAAAATCCCCATATAACTTGTTATAACTGGAGCTCCGGAACATCCTATCTCAGGAATCTTAAAATTACAACGTTTAAGGAACCATGTTTCAGAAACTAATGGATACAAATAAGTGGAAATTTCTCAGAACTACCTAGATACACAATGTAAAATGAGATTTTTTTAAATATTAGTATATAAACCATGTTTATTATTGTTTTTAAAATGATAGAAATTGAAGAGTTTTTGACACTTTAAGGCATAGCTTACAAATTATTCTTTATAATGCAAAATTCTCATTTATGTTATACACCCTCTTAACACAACTCCTGTACATTTTAGTTGTATATGTTTATTATATTTTTAGAAACTGCTCCTCATGTGTAGAAAATCTTGTTTAAGTACAGTTTTACTTCCATATTTATTGTATTAAGGGCTCATATGCAGTGGTATCCTCTTATATTTTACTAATTAATTACATTTGTGATTATTGTTTAATCTGTATTGTAACATTTACGGAATTCCAGTTAAAGACACAATTTGTCGTTATTACTGTGTAATATATTTGATTGTGCTTTAATGCACTTCGAGTATAATAAGCTACGTATTTTATTATGTTTTATTTCAATTATTTTATATTATATAACTCTAAAATTAATTAGTATAAGGAAAAAGAAATAAATATACGACATTAATTAAAATTTTCTAAATTATGAACAGACATTCTTCCTTGAGATAACGTTTTATTAAATAATTTACTGAATTCTTTAAATTTAGGCGGCACGAAATCATTTCATACAAAAAGGTGTACTATATCATGCCATGCGAATAAACGACCGATGTATCGGATATTACTCCACAAATCATATCCCTTATCTACCGTTATTGGCAAGACTTTTTCCTGTTAAAACGGTATACTTCTTGTCACTGGAAATATATTTTATTTCGGTTTAAAGCGATTAAACCCAAATCTAAGAAATACGAGAGTCGCTGCGTTCGAAAAATCTGACGTATTATTAATATAAAGATATAGAAATGCAAAATCTGTATTTGCTTCTCATAGAGACAATACAATAGTCATCTTTACATTTAAATAACAAAAATGATAAAAACTAAGGATACAAAACTAAAACAAGAAAATTTAAATAATTAATAATCTCAATGAAAAATGTAGGAAACCCAATAGGTTCAGCCAGTTTCGGGTTCTCCAACAAAAGAAAAAATGGCATCCCCTAAGTGGTTGTATGACTACACTAGGAAAAATAGAGTACCATTACAAAAACAAAAAGGTGAAATCTATAAAATGTGGTATAAATTAAAAAAGAAATTTATAGTAAAATTCAAAAATATTTGCTACTTGTTTGAAAGTGCACAGTGATATATAATTATGCTCCTAACTAAAAACCAGTTCTGCAAACAAGATTCAACGATGACAAAAATTAATTTAAAAACATATAAAATAAGAGCTTTTAAAAAACACCAAACATCATCTAGAAAAAATAACCAGGTTTTTAGCTGCATTAGAAACTGAGTTTTAAATATGTTGCCTTAAAAACGCAAGAATTCTATTAAAACATTTTGGTGCAGAATATAAATAGAACCCCACAAAAGCTTCCTTGAAAGGACGAGGCAAATAGTTGTTATATTTAGTTCATAGTATGTGTCGGTGAAAGTGCTATCGGAAAAATTCTGCCTACTTCTAAGATGAAATAATTATAATAATATTTAAAAAAATATGAATGTCTCAAAGGAAAAGGTTTTAACTGCCCAAACGAGTTTTAATCGTTGGCTGCTTTTACTTTCCTTTGTTAATAAATTAAGACTTTTAATTTAATTTAAATGGAATCCCAAAAAGGCCATCGTAGGCCTACTCCTGTGTCTTCATCGTGTATCACATATATTCCTTCTCAAGGCCATTTTTTTGTCGGTACGCCATAACTTCCTTAATACATCATCAAATTACATGAATGAGGCATCATTTTAAAGCTTTCCTTAACCGCTACACCGGAAAAATATACAAAATACAATTATATAAAAAAAATAAAAAAAAAATAAAGAATCCGAAAGTAACAGTGATGTAAGATCAAATAAGTTGTTGGGATATTTTCCTGGCGTTGGCAACACTGATGATAACAATACCCAGCTGGAGAGCTGCCGTTACGCCACTATATTGCTATTTTTAATCAATTGTAAGCGTGGTTCATACACCTGTTTTTTGTTGTTTACCTTCTGCAAGTTGGTAAGTTGTTTAAAAATATATAATAACAATAACAAAATTATTTCTCTTTAACATGGATTTAAATTAATAAAACACTGTTAGTAAGTTAGAATGCGAATGCTACGCACGGGTCAGCTAGTATTACTTTTAGTTTGATTTGTTATTATTATTCTTGTAAATACGATAATACATAACTCAATTTTAAACAAAGTTTATTTTCCTTATATTTCAATTATCGTTTATTGAGTTGTTATATATATACCTTGGAGAGCGTAGTTGATTTTCGCGTGAATTTTCCTCGTTGATTTGTAAATAAATTTATCATACATTTCCTCTTATACGCTTATTAAGGTAACAACTAAACGGGTAAAAAATCCACGAATATATTTAAAAGATTTATAAGCGGTGTCCGATGGTAGTAAATGTCCCAACAAGAATGTCCTCCGAGCAGAAATAGGTTGCGGTAGTAATATACCTGTGTAATTTACTAGTAGGGGAAATTAAATTCTACGTTTTTACAAAAAAAAATCAAACTATACGAAGAAGGTTTGATTTACAGTGATACATATATTGCGTGTTGTGGTTATTCTATGCAATAAGCGGACGAAAATGTTTGATTTATTGATGATTCCATGAAATGTGCTTATTTACTTCGTGAATACCATTGGTGTCAGAAGTGGGGATTTATTTATTTACATTTTAGTGAACATTGGAGAGTCCAGGTACACTCCAACAAAGGGTCGCCGTACAAATATTTCGTAAAGGCGATCAAAGAGTCTAACCTTTATCTAATTTTCAATTTTTCAATTAGTGCTAAATTTTCACAATATTAATTATTTGTTTCTCCAAACGTTTTATAATTTAAACCTAAATATTAAGTAAGGTAAATTAGTATTTTTTTTTAATACAAAAAACCAATTACGTTATATTGAAAAGCAGAATTGCAACCATAAAAAAATAACATGAAGTACCTATATATTTACTCTAGTCACAGTATGTTTCCTGTTTGTAAACGTATTATACAGACTGTTCATAAAGCCCCTGTAACTCCTTAATTATTTTTGTTACAGAAATTTAGTTACCAAAACTCATATGGTTTTCATAAAGTCCCTTTAACCCATCGTTATTTTTGTTAATGAAAATAAATTAACAAAACTTTGTATACATCTTGTGTTGTATACTCATTTTTTTACATATCTGCCCCTTTATGATTTTGGAGGGCTTAGGGAGGTAGGTCGTGTAACACACCATTGAAAAGCTTAATAAAAGAGAAACAGAATGGCGTAAACGGGAGCTTATCTTGCATCGTTTTAAAGTACAGTAATGGATAATCATTGTTCTGGAAAATTATGTTTTTATCATAACATCAAAGCACTGCATATTTTCATTTGTTAATATTAGAAATAAGTAGGTTGTTGAGTGTGTTAACTTTAAAAAAAGTTTATTTCGTCTTGCTTTATAACCAGATCCAAAATATTCAAATACAATATAAATATCTTACCAAAACAGCATAGAATTTTAGTTAAATTTAAAAAATATTTTCATAAAACTACTACAGAGTAGCAAATGCTTAACACAATTGTAATGTTCTGGTATTTTTAACACATTTGACAAATCTCGGTGTATTCCAATGCCAGATAAATATTCTGAATGAGCTGACCTAAATTGTTACACTTAACCTTAACAACCTAAATATTCCTAATGTTAACAAATTAATAACCTGCTTTGATATTATAATACAATTATGGTATATTACATGACCTACCTTTACATTTGCAATTGTTAAACTCCGTAACTCTCTCAAGCCCCCAAAATCATAGAGGTTCAGATATGTAAAAAATCTGTCCTATTATGCAACACAAGATACAATATACAAAGTTTTGTTAACCTATTTTCAGTAACAAAAATAGTAAACTGATTTAAAGGGACTTTATGAACACTCTGTATATCTTGTGATCCATAACAGGACAAATTTGTTAAGGTTTTTCAAAGACAAACAGAATGGCGCAAAATAGAGCTTAGTATCTTCCGCCTTTACAAAGTAATGGACAATCAAAGTTGTGGAAAATCGTATTTATTTTTTATTATAACATCAAAGCAGGTCATTAATTTGTTGATATTGGGAATAAGTAGGTTCTTGAGGTTAAATGTAACACATTTAGGTCAGCTCATTCAGTACATTTATCTGACATTGGAGTACACAAAGATTTGTCAAGTGTGTTAAAAATACCAGAACATCACAATATTGTTAAGCATTTGCTACACTGTAGCAGTTTTAAAATCTCTTTTAAATGTAACTGTAATGCAATGCTGTCTTGCTAAGATTTTTAGATTGTATTTGAATTTTTTGAATCTATATTTTATGTATAATCCAAATACCACTCACTGACTCACTCATCACGAAATCTCAAAAACCACCGAACGGATTGGAATTAAATTTGGTAGGTAGCTTCCTCTAGGGCCCTAGGTGCTCGCTAAGAAAGGTTTTAAAAAAATTCGGAATTTTAAGGGGGGTTCGGGGGGGTCTAAGTTACTGAAAATCCCTAAAGGAAATACATAGTGTAATATATTTATTGCTATATTTTTTTAAATATACATTTAACTTTGATTTGTCTATCCGTGCAGAGCCGTATCGGGCAGCTAGTCTGGTTATAAAAACATAGTTCATAAAAACATTATATGGATGTTAGACCGGTCATTAAAACAAACAAATTCAGTTCTTGTAAAACAATTGAATAGTAATCCGATTGCATCATGTCTTGAGGAAAATTTTGTAGGTGAAAATACTGCCGACCGATTTTCAACAGTGATTTTTACTGCAATTACTGAAATAATCAAAACCGAAAAAATTATATAACAATTTTGTAATTAGTTCGATGAAACGGTTTACTTTCAATAGAAAAGTTGTAAGAAATTTAAAAAAAAACCCATAAAATAAGACTTTGCAAGTCTTGATCGGTGCATTTTCACTGAGAAAAACCAAGGAATATTACTTTTTTTTAATTCATAATTTTGACATTTTAAAAGTTAAAGCTTCGCCATTGTGTAAAATAACAGTTAACGGCACATACATTAACCACGCACAAGGCCCTTTGTCGGATATATTAATTTTTCACAATATCGGTTTAAACAATGTTTAGCGTTACCTTTTAAAATGCTTATAAATGAATTGTTACGGCCGATTTCAATTTTTCAAACGTTTTCTGAAAGTAGAGATCAGAGCGTAAAAACATAGTTTTCGGATTTCCGTAAAAACACTGAGAAGTTGGTTAAAATTGAACCAGAGCATGACCCTAAACGGTCTAGACATCGGTCGGAGCATACGCTGACAGTTAACGGTACAGATAGTGCCAGGCAGCGTGAAGCGTCACTTGAGCATGCGTTGTAACGTCTTACCCTCTCCTACTCGACTGTGAGTCTTCAGTACAGTCACCACCAAAAAGTGATAAAGAATCAACACGACTACAAAGCAGACATGAGTTAGGTAGGCAGGCGGCAGACAAGCGTGTGGAGCGGTGCTGTGACTGTACTCCGTCGCGAGAGGGGAAATGTGGTGGGATCCGGCGTAGGAGACTGCACACTCCCCTCTTCGCGCTCCATGCTTATTGGCGCTATCTGTACAGAGGCATTGGAAGTTACCGCTCACTTTACCTATTTTATTTTCGTGTTTGTTTCCATTTATGGTTTATGCTAATGTGAATATAAATAATGTTTTCCTGAATTGTCAATTTATGTTTTGGAGTGGAAAATTAATCGTAAATTCTATATCATTTCGATCGCGCGATATCATTTATATAAAGCAGTATACATTATTAATAATTATTGTGACACTATAAATATTTCACAAACACAAAGGATCACAATTTGTTTATTATTTAATGTTACGCCGGGAGATCTGTGTTTGTGATTACAGCAACAACCCTATCACGCTATAACTGCGCCGTTACAGAGGACACAAAACATGTTCGCAATTTATGTCAGCGATAACACATTTTCTCTTTATTAGCTCTCTAGTGATAACATTAAATTAAAACCCGTTTAATCTCCGAAAAGCTCGTCAAATCTGCACTTTGAAATGCAACTATGTTCTTATCACGGGTAACTGGCAAATTACGAGAACGGTTTTTCATGAAATTGTTATTCAGCGTTTGGTTTCATGAAGAATCACTTTGGGGAAATAACAGTAAAACTGTTGCAAAGTAAGCTAGTTTAAATTTACAGTGCATTGTCTTTATTAACAATGTTATTGTTAACAGTCTTTTTACAACTTATTACAATGATAAAATATTGTATTGTTGTGCGTTTATTATTTTAACTCCGAAACTACTCATCCGATCTTGATGAAACTTTTATGTTGTGTTAATGCATTCTGGGCAAATAGAGCTACAATAACTCATTAAGCTTTTAATAATAATCGAGGATAAACACTGATTAAATAATCTGGAACAGGTCGAGTTAGCTCGGTTTTCTGTGCACACGAAGGAATAGTTTTACTAATAAAAAGCTACCCTATCCCTAAGCAACATCGGATATAATTCATTTTGATTAACACAATTTTTATTTCAATATTTGTAAATTTAGTCGGAAACATTTTTTAGGTTAGGCACTGATGAACCAACACATGTAATTTCATTTATTACCGTAGCAACCAATTGAAAAAAGTAAAAGATCAAACAGTTGTTTGCGCTAGTATTTCCATTAACAGCTGATTTCAAACTTTGAATCAATTATTAGTATTTCTAACTTTTAGGTTATGTTTTTATTAAAGCGTAGACCTGAGCCTTGCTGGTTCTTATTACAACTGCTGTTATAAAATATACGAAATAATTTAATAACATGATTATTTGTATTCCCTATAGAAGGTTCTAACGGGTTGGAGTGTGGAGCACGCAGAGGTTAGCCTAGTAAATAATAAAATTAACTCAATTTCACACAGAAAAAGTATAATAGTCTAACGTGTTTTGAAGACAATGTCATCATCTGTGAAGATAATAGTTACAAGTTTATAACTCTTATAAGTTAAAAAGGTGTAAGTGTAAACGTCGCTGATGATGACGATTTGGTGATCGAAACACGTTTGATTACTAAACGTTTTCATTATTTTTTTCATTTAATCATTTATAGTGTAAAAGTCGGGTTATACCGTTTCATTCAGCACACAAAATGTATTTTATATTTTTGTTTTAGCATAGTAGATTTAAATTTTTTTAAATAATTTTGTGGAAAAGCTTCGAAATTTGTATATATTTTGAATATGGACGAAAGGTAGGACCGATGGCATACGTCTAAAATAAATTTCAAACTTTGTTCAGTTATGAAATTAACAATCAAAGTTTTAATGAGGTTATGTGGTGATGGGCTGCCTCGTTATTTCATGTATCCGTTTCAGAACTTTCCACAACGAACAAAAGTGAAATCATTCATCAGATGTAAATCGTAAAATAAACGTTGGCTGTTAAAACAAGAGTGAACGTCCACATATATAATTTAAAGTGGCAAGTAAAATTACCTGAATTCTGTGCAGTTACTATCAATGTATCATGTATAGTCTACGGTCTGCGTATAATATATGGAAACAGCTTTATATTATTTCAAGAACTGTTTTAGAAAGAACATTTTTTACCACTCAGCATAAAGCCCTTAACTTGAGGACGGTACAAAAGTTTAGTATTATATTCAGAATGTCTCACCTTTTTAAAACATAACGCAATCGTTATTTTTACATAATCTATTGTTTCAATTTAAGATATTTCAAAAACTGTATTTATCCTTATTAACAACGAGTTAAATATGCAATTTTTCAAATAAGATATTAAACGTCCTGAGTAAGTAAGATTTATTATTTGGTTACTGTGATGTTAAAAACAGAAAAATAAGCTTTTATAAACGATGTCAAAAAAGTCTGGGTACGGCTTAATATCTCAAAATGTACGAGTCTTATGAGATAGAAATAAAAGCAGTTATTCTCAACTATAAAAGAACTACTTTTCGGCGAGTTTGAAATTTTTGTCCGCCATTTTGGATCCGCCATCTTTAAATGAACTTAATTTTTTTAAACGGGAAGGTGGTCATGTGATACATCATTTCCATTTAGAATTTCAAGAGAAACCCAACGGTGAAATTTGCACATCCATATCTTTAAACCGATTAAAAATGGCGGCCAAATATTAATATTTAAAAAAATAATATTACTGCAATGTGGGGCAAAATCGGAAAACACTATTTCGTTGTTTTTGGCCGCCATATTGAGTCGGTTAAAGATATGGATGTGAAAATTTCACAGTTGGTGTTCTCTTGAAATTCTACATTGAAATGATGTATCACATGACCACCTTCCCATTTAAAAAAATGAAGTTTATTCCAAGATGGCGGACAAAAATTACAAACTCACCAAAAAGTCGTTCTTTTATGGATGTGAATAACTGCTTTTATTTCTATCTCATAAGACTCGTACATTTTAAGACATTAAGCCGTACCCAGACTTTTTTTGACACCTTGTATAAGGTGCGTCGCTAGTAACTGACAAAACTAATAGCCCGGGCAAATTATTTTTTTGCTTTTTGAAAAATAAGCTAAAGCTGGAAATGGTTTGAATCCACGTTGGGCATCCCAAATTAGAGTAATATAAGTTTGCTTCAGTTTCTGAGCATGGCGTAACGTTTGGGAGCGATATTCGTGCACTTTTTACAGTTTTCGCGTATATCTCAGAAACGGCTTATCGTACGGAAAAGTCCCCGTGTAATTAATTACAGAAGATAAAATTACGCGTCTAATGAGGTCTTTAAACGTTCGATTTGGTTTAGTGATTTAGCGAAAATCAACCGTCAAACATCGGTAATTTTTACCAACTTGGTTGAAAAGTGGGTTGCGCTCATGTTCAAACGAGTGTAACTCAAAAACGGCTACTCCAAAAGAAAAATGTAAAATAACAAAAGTTGTAGAACATAAAGTTCTAAAACATAGTTCATTTCACTACAATAATCATAAATCCGATTAACAACAAAATATATATATCTTATTTACTATCAAATCCAAAATAATAAACTTCTGAAAAACTTTATATCAATATTGCAAAGGTTTTTTTCTTGTTTCGATGTTCTTCTGCGTTTTGGAGAAGACGGTCTATTTCCATAAAACATCAATTTCTAGTTCTTCGTCTTCATCAGGGAAGGTATCCTGGTAGGTCTCTTCTTCAACTATGTCGATTGCTTCGTCGTTTGGTGCATCTCCAAGTACCACTTCATCCCCAGTAAGGGAATTCCTGCATGTGTGAGATTTGCAGAGGCCACATATATAACGGTGCATTTGATGCCATCTTTTGTACAGGTGCACGATATATTATTTAGCAGTTCCTGGGACGCTAGGGGTTGTGCTGTTCTAGTTGGAATTAGACCATTTGTTGCGGTCTTCCATCCCCACTACTGTGGATCAATGGTGTTATTTTTTTCATACCTGCACCTGTAAATAGACCCTCAGAGAGTGCTGCTTAGCAGACGTTTTAGTTGGATTCAAAGATGCCAAATTGAAATTATTTTTGTATAGTGTTCTCTGGAAGAGTTGTAATCTGATTCCATTAAGCGATTTTTACACGTGTACAATGACACAATACATTTCATTCCTGCCCAAGCAACCTGATCAGATGTGGCATCACGATTCATAAAAACCAAAACTGCTTTTGAATTATCACGTTCTTTTGAAAGGTATTTATGAATTTAGTTTTGCCCTATTTGAAAAATGCAGACATGCTGTCACAGCCTCTGAAGGCATGCAGAAACAGCATATGTTTTTTAAATTCTTCAGAGAGCTTACAAATAATTGTTGGGACTGTAAATACAGGTATATTGTTTTCCTTTCTCAGGTTTCATCAGGAAGATGTTACCGATCGGTTCTGTATGCTCATTAGAGTTATGAGTGGGAAGTCAGCAGGACCAATAAGTCCATGTCCTCCCCGACAATGAATACATTTGCCTCTCTGTGTAGATGTTTCTATTGCTGTACTAACAATCAATCGATCTGCGTCCTCAAGGTCTGTTTAATCTGAAAACCTTCATCAGTCAATTTATCTGTAAGGATTGATGTCAGACGTTTTTTATTAGATTCGTTTGATAAGAATCGTTCATTTGGCATTGTCATCGACTCGTAAAACAAAGTTGATGACATAGTGCGGGCTCTTCAGATACGTTCAACAGATTTTATGTTTTTATCCATAGCATCCTCTGATTATCCATCAAAAACTATTGGACCGGATGTGTTTTTTGACATAGTGTACATACTTTTCAAGTATAAAGGAAAACTTCTCATTAGTATTCCACACAACTCGGTGTAAGAGGAACCCACCGTCAACAACGAAGTCCGCAATGGTTGTATGTTCAGCATTAACTTGATTGAAAAGCTTATACAAATCCGATGGATTTGTCTTGCGCATTCCACCGTCATCAAAAGGGTGATGGATGCGGAGCTAACTCAAATACGAAGTATGACTCAAGCTGTTGGGGTGACTTCAAAAAGATGTGTGCGGTCGTGGGACCCCCGTCAGAAACGAAGTTCATCACGCCTTTTCTTCAATTCTTTCACCAGACTTAACGGCAACATACGCACATTATTTTAATCTTTCAATTGCCGTTTGTTATTAGTTTGTTTTTTATACAAATATTTACTGTTTCCATACGTTTAATGTTATTGAAATAAAAGGTCTAGAATTAATTTTAATTCATCAAGCTAAGATGGTAAACACAGTTAAATGTCCATTCATTAAAAATGACTTTCTAGGCCTAACTTAAAAATATTGTATATATGTTGCCGTTAAGGAAGTTAAAATAAATTAAATATACATATAATAATTTTAGGTTAGGCCTAGACTAATGAATCAACATTTTATATTTATTGAAGGTATTTCAGCGGGATAATATCTGAATATCTAAGTTGTACGGAACCGATCGTTTCTTAATTTAAATTCATGAACCGAAACAAATGTTTCTATGTATTTAAAATAGCAACCAATTTTATAACCCTTTTTCATTACTCGTACTTTCTATTTGTAATTGCCTCAGCAACCGATTAATAACACTTGTTTTCGTTACGCATTACATTATACTTTCTCACTGTACTATAGTATAGAGAAAGTATAATGATAGCAAAAAACATCGATGTTGAGATTTTTGTGGAAATATCCGTTTTGGGACCCCCTGAGTCCAAAAAAGTGGTTTGTACAAAATGTCTGTCTGTATGTCTGTATGTATACAAAGCTATAGCGATAACTATTAGATCGATTTCAAACAAATTTGCCCCAGACATGTCAAGTAGGCCTGTGTAGATGCATGAAAAAATGTTTTGAAAAATTTTGAAAAACAACTCCCTTTTTGCCAAAAAAACTCAAAAAAATCAGTTATTATTTTTTTATAAAAAACGGCTCTAACGATTTTGATCAATTTTGGCTTGTTTGTAGCCCCTACCATATGCATAAAACCGTATATTTCTAAAAAATCTTGTTTAGCTAATAATAATAATAATAATAATAACTGATTTTTAGGGGTTTTTTGACCAAAAAAGGGGGATGTTTTTCAACATGTTTCAAAACCTTTTTTCGTGCATCTATACAGGCCTAATTGACGTGTTTGGTGCAAATTTGTTCGAAATCGATCAAATAGTTTTCTCTAGATAATAATAATAATATTTACTAGTTAATCTTCTACTTTAACACAAAATCACCTCTCCTACCCCACCCTACAAGTCACAGTGAATCTGTTTAATAATTTAAATATGTTTGTAAGAAAGTATGTGCTAGTTCCTGGTACCGTTTATTTTATTTATATTGTTTACTTCTACCGCAACCCGCGTTAAGGAACTTCTTTCCAATAAACAAAAATGAAATCAATGTTAAAATATGTAAATCCCTATTTTTGACAACATTTTATTTATAATCAAGCAGTAATAAATAATATTTTCTAAAGCAATCAATAAACAAATTAATTTCTTCCGCCTGCAACATCGAATAACCACAACACGCAATATATGTTTCATTATAAATCAAACTTTCTACGTATATATATTTATTTTTTTTGTGAAAACGTAGAATTTAATTTCCCCTACTAGTAAATTACACCGGTATATTACTACCGCAGGCTATCTCTGCGCTCGGGGGACGTTCGTGTTGGGAAATTTACTACCGCCGGGAACGACTTATAAATCTTTGAAATATATTCCATGCATTTTTTTACCCCGTTAATTATTACCTTAATAATCGTATTGGAGAAAATTTGTGAAAAATTAATCAAATGAAAACGAACATTATATTTTAAAATCGTCGGGGAAAATGTCGACCGAAACAATGGAGGGCGCTCGGGGCTATATTGTCCAATTACACAAACGGCCAATAATTAAAGTATCGAGGAAATCACGTTAAAGCGAGGTTTTAATTTTGTTTTAAACGTGTTTACTGAATTACAACATACAAAAGAAACGAGGATAATGTTAACAAATTAATACAGCTCAACCTCCCCCCCCCCTCAACATGTAATATGGGGGAGTACTTGAATTAAATGAATATAATGCTTCTTGAATTGTGTTAAAACTAAATTAGTTGTATCATTGGGGAGAAACGTTTTGGGTAAATCCGCCAGTTTACGTCTTAAACTGATTAAACAGCAAGCGAAACAATGTTTAGTAATGGAAAGATTTATGAGGCATAAGTAACTATTAAGGCGTCCATACACAAATAGTTTTCACCTTACCACAAGAACAGCATAGATGCGAGCTATTTTTTAGAAAGGAAAGTTGTAGTCAGATTTTTGAGTGTATCAATATTTCAGTGATCAGGTAAGCGAACAGTTGTCCAAATACATAATTTGAACTGCCAAGTAAAATTTAGTAAAAATTGTTCATTGGTTACTTATTTCTTATATATATTAATCTAAAATATGTGGTATTAAGTTGGCGGGAAAAATAAGACTAAAGTTTACCATAACAACTTTAATAAAGTGCTATTTTTGCATTTAAAACCCACAGGGCAGCTAATGAAAGTAGTTTAGTGATGGTATAAGCTCTTTAAAAGTATTTTGGATTTCCGTTGTCAGCTTATTTCATTGAAATGGTTTGTATCTCTCTACTTTCTGGCAGGTTTTGGTGTAGGAGAAGGTGTTGACCTTACTAGCTCTTTTTAACCTTTACAATGACTCTTGCAATATCGTAACGTTGATAGTTTATTTTATGTTACAAATAATAGTATTTACCTTATTAGTTTTGAGGTTGTTATTAATCCTAGACCGTTATTAAAAATACTTTTTAAAGTAAGTATGTACAGGTAAAAAATATGTTGGCGGGGATTGCAAGGATTGAGTGCCCGAAAATAAAGGTTTTTGTTAATAATAAGTTTGGACACATTAAGTTAAATAAAAACATAAAATGTTATACGTGGATGAACTGCTAAAATAATTAATCTGAAGCGTAAAATAAATATTAATGTATAAGTAACTGACTGAGTACATCAGTTTGAAAACTATCTTCATGCCCAGAGACTTTAAAAATAGCTGCCATTGTTACCCTGCCTCGTTAACCTACAACCTAACTTAAGCTAGCCTAAACCTTTTTCCGCATCGAAATTGGAAGCTCTACCAGCCAACACCAGGAGTCAGCACTCCCAGTAAAGTTGCACTCTAAAGTAGTAATAAACCTCCGCTTTGTATTTGTTCGTCCTTCACCACACTGACACTGCTGCTAACATTACTTCAGTGCGATGATTGTATGTTCTTCCTGGTCTAAGATCTAGTTAACAGGTTCGCTTTGTTGTTGAACCCCTCTTTCTGCTTTAGGATTGTAGAAGTACAATTAACCACAGCTTATTTTTATTTTTCGTTTTTTATCTTGTTTAGTAGAAATAAGAACACATCAGGCATGACAATTTATCGTTTTTATGAGAACTCCTCTGTCAAGTTCCCACCTTGAGCATTGGAAAAGAGTGTATGCTCTACTGAACCACACCTTCTTCCCCACAGTACTGGCGGGGGGGGGGAGGCGTCTGACCAACCCTAAACCTGTACAGGAAAGCACCAAGATCCCGTCACCGTACGCCTGTGTTAGGTAATACTGTAATTCGTTTCCCGAACTTAATATTAATCGAGACCCTGAGGTCTGGGATTTCATCTTTATACATGCACCAGTTCAACTTTGACTCCATCTTGACTGCTATAAATCTAGCGTTTCCTCCCTTAGTACGTTGAGGTCTGGGTTTCCTGATCTTCTTCTTTGGGTACTCTCATTCATCAGCATATTAATTTGTGGTACTGTTTTTTTGCCGACAGTCCTAAATGCGCTAGCACCAGTTCAACTTTGCCTCCATCTTGACTGCCATAAATCCGTCGTTTCCTCCCTTAGTACTTTGAGGTCTGGGTTTCCTGAGCGGTACTCTCATTCACCAGCAAATTAATGGGTGGTACTGCTTTTTTGCCGTCGGTCCTATATGCACTAATTGTTCGTAAAGTAGTTAAAGTACTTTAGCCCAAATTCACGTAGCATATAGCATAATCGAATACGCAGCAAACATGAGGAAATGGCGCTTAGATGACCTAGATATGGCTATATTTCTAAGAACTCCTATTTCCAGCACTTGAAGAAGCACGTCTAACATGTTACGTCATTCTGAGGTTATGGTCGAAAATTACCCAAAATATTTCAGAGATTTGCTTGTTGACACCTTTAAATCACCGACTCGTGTCCAAGGGTCCTTATCGATGTCCTAGAAACCAAGAATGTAACTTCCGTTTTTTTCTTGACGGAGGGTACACATTCCAAACAGAGTTTCTCCAACCATTTCGATATCATGGAGATTGCCACATTCGAGTCTTCAATATTTATTTATTTTTATGACAAACTGAATGTTTTTAATTCTGTTTCTTATAAACTAACCAAGAAACCTAAAACGAAAAATGGGCAATTGTAAAGGACACAAAAAACATTATGATACGCCTACTAGTTATTTCTTAATAAATCAATAACTCAGCTGTTACAACAAAACAATGGAATGCTTGTATACAATAGGTCGTTGTTCCATCAGTTTTTCTATTGCTTTACTGCAGTTAAACTTGTGTACAATTATCTTTTAAAAATGCCTTTATGTAAGAAGTCACTAGAGCTTGACATTTAACACAAGTACTTTTCAACTCCATGTCATTTAACGGTTTGGAAATCTAAACATTCATCTGAACGTTTAGCTATTTTGACTAAAGGAACCATCATTATCCTGAAATTTTGAAACGGTTTTGGGGTATTTTTGTCTTGTGTATTTAGTTTAAACATAATAAGACGTATACTTAAACAAAAACAAGATAATTGTTCCTTATTTTATCAAGGACGAAGCCGTGTAAGGCAGTTAGTTTTGTCATTAAATCCGTTGCAAAGGATGCATTGTTTTTTGTTTTCCTCAATTTTACAGATTGCCTTGTTATCCGATCTGTGTTTTGTCAGGAACTGTGTCAATTACATCGCAGAATATATTTATGTAATCTTCCTAAGTATGTTTCAAGATTAGCAAACCCAGACCGCCATCAATCAACTTGTCTGTGCCTCCTCCCTCGCTAACAGTCGTTACTTAACGACTCGCGTTATTTATGAGTTCATAATAACCTAAGAATTAAACACATCTACATAACCCTTACAATGTACGGAACGTACTTACACGCCTTGGTGATTACGTAAATTGACGTCATGAGCTTTGCACTTATTCAATGTGTGCTGGTGTCATTTTAGAATTACTAATAGGATTCCTCAAAATGGAATAGGAAACAGTATACAGGATGTAAAATAGATCTTATGCTTTATTAAAACCAATTCTTTACTAAGTACCAAAAACATTTTCACGTGTCTCAATGAAAGTTTTACGGCCGTCTGCTTGGATTACATTTATAACAAATATATACATTAAGCATACATACCTACTGTTAACACAATATTTATACCATTTTAAAAAACTATCTATATATAATCCAAATACCACTCACTGACTCATCACGAAATCTCAAAAACCACCGAATGGATTGGAATGAAATTTGGTACGTAGCTTCCTCTAAGGCCGTAGGTGCTCGCTAAGAAAGGTATTAAAAAAATTCGAAATCTTAGGGGGGGTCAAATTACTAAGAAAACACCGAATGGATTGGAATGAAATTTGGTAGGTAACTTCCTCTAGGGCCCTAGGTGATCGTTAAGACAAATTTAACTTTGATTTGTCTATCCGTGCAAAGACGGATCAGGCAGCTAGTATAATCTATATATAAAAAAGCCAAATACACTGACTCACTGAACACGATTTCTCAAGAACTTCTGAACGGATCGGAACGATATTTGGTATGTAGCTTCCTCTAGGGCCCTAGGTGATCGTTAAGACAAATTTAACTTTGATTTGTCTATCCGTGCAAAGACGGATCGGGCAGCTAGTATAATCTATATATAAAAAAGCCAAATACACTGACTCACTGAACACGATTTCTCAAGAACTTCTGAACGGATCGGAACGATATTTGGTATGTAGCTTCCTTTAGGGCCGTAGGTGCTCTCTAAGAAATGTTTTCAAAAATTTCGAAATTTTAGAGGGGGTTTGGGTTATTGTTACTAGATCACGATTTCTCTAAAACTACTGAACGGATTGGAATGAAGTTTGGTATGTAGCTTCCTCTACGACCGTAAGTGCTGATAAGAATAGGTTTCAAAAATTTGAAATCTTAGGGGGTGTTTGGGGGTCAAAGTTACTAAATCACGATTTCTCTAAAACTACTGAACGGATTGGAATGACATTTGGTATGTAGCTTCTTCTAGGACCCTAGGTGCTCGCTAAGGAAAGCTTTTAAAAAATTCGAAATTTTAGGGGGGTTTGGGGTCAAAGTTAGTCAAAATCCCCATAAGAAATACACAGTGTAATTTATATTTATTGATATAATATATTTTTTGTTAATATACATTTAACTTTGATTTGTGTATCCGTGCAAAGCCAGATCTGGCCAGCTAGTATAAAATAAACATTAACATTTTTCCTTTAAGATTTTATCTGCATTGCCATTTTTAACACCTTAAACCTTAAGCATACACATAATTACAAACACTTTTGTACATATTATTAATATAATAATAAACATGAAGTAAAATAAAACTCTTCTATAAGACACCATCGGTATTCCCATCCTTCTTAACAAATTTACAAAGAATTTACCAATCATTTAAATATTGCTGAAACTCTGGCTTTCAAAACTACAGGACTTTCTGAAATCTGTTATTACATCACATTCTTCTGTAAAGTGAAAATAACTTCTTTTATTCGCAAATTGCACAATTACCATTCAAAATGCTCCCTTCAACTTATTTATGGTTAATAGCTTGACTAGATCAATTTTGCCTTACTCTAAATTATACATCTTATTTACTTTACTGTACACCAATCGTTAAAATACCACGTGTCACCCAAATTAAAATTTAAAGTTTGCATAAATAATGTGATATTTGCTGATAATATAAGAGTTTCTGTTTGTTCGGTTTTAATTTTGTTTAATCGACAATTTAATCAAGCGAATTCTAAGACTATTTTCGCCTAAACCTGTATCAGGATATGCCACCTTTGGCAAAAGTATTGAGTCAAATGGGGTCACTCAAAAAGTATTAGGTTATCAAGAGGTTTAGTCCACTTGCTTTTGTATGTAAATTTTCTCAATCGTTTGCCAATCCTCTAATAACAAATCCAAGTCTCAAAGCTGATTAAAAACCGTGTTTATGACTTCTTGATATGTTGTGAACCTTTTCCCTTTCAGTTCTTTCTTGATGGTAGAGAAAACCCATAAGTCACAAGTAAGGTCGGGGCTCTATGGAGAAGGGGAACAATAAAAATACCATTCAATTGTAAAAACTCTGACTCAACATTAGCCAAATGCGGCCTTCACTGTCGTGGAGCATAATAAAGTTTCATGTCCATTTTCCGGGTAATGATATATGCTGACACATTGAACTCAGTAGTTAATACAGATCAGCGTGCTGGTTATTGACTTTGATGGTCAATAGATAGTATCTTCATTCTGTTTTAAGGAGTGTTAAACGTTTTGGATTTTTCTGATTTGAAATATAGACGTATTGCTTCGGACTCGTAATGAATCATTCAAAACTCATCTGCCGAAGAAATAATGTTGATGGAACATTTTGCATGCTTTCTTACCCTGCTTTGCCGTTCTTGGTATAATATAATCTAACACTCCAATTGGGCAGATTAAAATAAACGGGAAACCTAAAGACAAGATTGAATAGTTTCATCAATAAATTTAATATTAAGTGAGAATAGTATGAGTGCTTCCGCAAGAACATTAAAATTATCAGACAAACATCAAACACTTGTACGATATTAAATATTTGTATCAT
>JAGFPH010001401.1:244646-275728 GCA_018207615.1 Philaenus spumarius
TCTTAGTGAACACCTATTGCACTAGAGGAAGCTACATACCAAATTTCGTTCCAATCCGTTTCGTAGTTTTTGAGAAATCGTGATCAGTGAGTCAGTGGATTTGGCTTTTATATATATAGAAGATATATATGATTTTTTAATGACACCCCAAAATCCCCTCTAAAATTTCGAATTTTTGAAAACATTTCTAGTGAGTAGCCCCCTAGGGGAAGCTACATACCAAATTTCATTTCAATCCGTTCGTTAGTTTTTGAGAAATCGTGATGAGTGAGTGAGTGGTATTTCGCTTTTATATATATAGATAAAGAAGAAAGGTCTGCGGTTATGTATGATCCAATTTTTAGTTTTGTACACTAAGCCCTACATTACACTAGGCCGCCAGGCGGCGCAACCAGCTGCGTGTTACTTGTAGAGAAGAATTAATTATAATGTTACTTGTTGGGAATATGTAGCCTACTTTTATACATAAACAAATTCAATAAATTGAGGGTTTAAAAATATATATTCCATAATTTTTTTTATAGTCATAGCAGTAGAGAATAAATTTAATAAACAAGTTTAGAATATGTTTAAATTTATTTTTATTTTCGTCAATAAATTTCTGCCGACAAATGAATTATCACTCCAACATTCTTTATTTAAACAGATCAATTACATTACTCACTAAGTAATCAAATTAAACTTTATATTATTATTAAGTAGAAAGAAAGCTCATTATTATTAATATTATTAATAAGTTTCATTATATTATCAAGTTATAACTAAAACTGAATCACTTTTTGTGAAGCCTTTGTGCCATATGACTATGTTTGTGGTGATCAAATAAAAATCTGTAGCTTAATAACTATGTCACCTATAGAAATAAAATGTGTTATACAGAGTGTCCCCGAACTCTTTGGTCCCTTTTTGTGGATTTGTTCCTGGGATCGAGATAAACATATTTCACAATATAAACATAAGTCTAAGGTGCTTACTTTTTTTTTCTTTGTATGTGTTTTTTTCAAAATAATTTATATCTAAAGAACGGTTTGACCGATTGAGTTCAAACTTGACATGCCGTTATACCTAACAATGATCTATTTTAATTAAAATAAGCTATTATATCGAATTATGTGTTTTAAAATGGCGACTGTTGGAAAATTTCAAACCTAAATTTCACCAAAACTGTGAATTTTAACAAAAAATGGCACGACACACTTTATTTAGCTCTTTTAATTTATTATGGTATAGTGTAATTGTCAAAGCAATCGGATGAAGAATAACAGTTAAGTTAAAGATAATTTGTACATAGAATAATTATTAGTGGTGGCCGGACTGGTTGCGCCGCCAGGCGTCCTAGTGTAATAAACTTGGTATAATACAATGTCTCGCCATGAATCTCGCCAGTGGTTGCCGGCTTGGTCTTGGGGTACGGCGACAGGTCAGCAGCCAAAATCTGGTGGCGCCATCGGCTGCCCTAATGTAATAGGCTCCATAACAATCAATGCCCCATGACGAGCAGCGACACCGGTGTCTTGGCTGGTGGCGCCACCTGGTGACCTAGTGTAATAAGGGCCTAAGAACGCCAAAGGTCTTAAACGGTCGGGACCAAATTTAGCACAGTAATTAATTATCAGAATTATAGGACTCGAATGCCGTACAAAGTATTTCAATTTCTTACATTTTTGGGGTTAAAATTGGATAACTACTTAAAAAATGCATCTTTAACCTATAAAAAGCTGACATTTTGCGCAGTTGTTTCCAATGTAAAAAACAATAGGGTTCTCGAATTTTTACCAATGCTTAAAACAAAACAAAATTACTACCTTTGAAGCCGAAGAGCTCAAATTTGGTACATTTATTTTATAGAAAAAGTAAAGCGATAGAATTTCGGAAGTTAGATGTGGTAACTACCCATACAGTAATTAGACTGAGTACAGTACATACAGTAAATTAGAGAGCTGACAGTTGGTACATTTTATTATTCTTAGGTGATATACACCATTTACATATCGATTACTTGAATCTAAGGGGAGAAAAAGATAGAATGCTACGAAGGTACCTGAAAATTAGCACACGTTACTTTTAAGTTATAGTCAGGAAAGAAAGAACAAATTGCATTTCGATTATTTGCATCTAATTGGCAACATATTTTTTTCGTAGCCAATATTTTAAGTAAAATGTAGGCCTACTCATAGGCCTAAAGTTCATAGAAATACTGATTTTTAATTTTCCACTTTCGTTCAGGAGTTATAATTGGTAACACACTGGCGGAAACCACGGCTTTCAGAGCTGATCATGCATGACTAAATGGGAAACATAGATCGATTTGGACGAAATTCATAGTACGAATTCAGGGAATCCTTGACTGAAATCGGTTTTTTTTTCAGATTGCGTATGGATTAATATTTACCCTATATTCCTGTCATTTATTTATTCATAACTGCAAGCGAAGTTGCGGGTAGCTGCTATTAAATTATACATTGTTGGAGGGGACTGGCAAAAGGTTGACAAAATACATCACACACAAATTTTGTTGTATCACTTTTGCACAAAATGTTGGAACAGCTTTGGATATGTTGTACCACTGCTTTATTCAAAATTTTAGAGAGAGAACTTTCGGAATTAGAAAGGGGAATTATGATTACAGTAACAATTTACGGAATATCTTGAAAACAACTATCACAACATTCTTAAAAATAGTTTTAATGCTATAAAGAAAGTACAAAGGGACCGAACACATACACTAAGAGAACACAACATACATACATACATACACAATGCAATAAATGTATATATATTTTTTTTAATTAATTAATACATAACACACAAAGGAGCCAGTTAATTAACTCCTTGTCCGTGTGCTGGAGTATAGTTATGGAATCCTGGACGAAACAAAGACAATTTCTTTTACTCTACAACAACATAAAAAAAAAAAAAAAAAAAAAAACACGAACAACACAGACAAGCACCTTAATACACCTGCACGTACACATGAACATACATAAAACATTTATAATTACACATCATTCAACTACCCTAAATAAGGCCTCAACATAATCATTCGAAAGAGAAAACAACCATTTTTTTAGTTTATATTTTATTGCCTGTAATGAAAGACCAAATTGTATATAGTGCGGCACAACATTATAAAATTTAGTACCTAAAAATAATCATGAACAAACTGTTATTTGGTTTGGCAGTTCTATAAAGAACGCCATGCCTGGTTTTATATTTATTAGGTATAAAAAATATATATATATATAAACTGACACATACAACATTAGGGAACAGCAAATAAACATACAAAATAAATGTACTAACTTAAATTAAAGTGATTTATAAAAACACGCTCAAACCCCCAATTAGAAACATAGCATACATACAATATTAAATAATGTTATAATAAAAGAAGCAATCAAATTATAACCTCCTACAAAATGAAATTCTTGACCAACAAGCTTACTTTTGACGAAGCTTATTGCGGACATAAAATAACAAAATTATAACAAGAGAATATTGACGTACATCTCGTAATATAGTTTGGAGGGCTTTGATACTTGTCTCTTTGATATTTCTTTCATATTGATTTAATTTGCTGAACCGAGCTTTCTTCCAATTAAAACATAATTATATAAGAGTCATTTCAATAACAATCTGTAATGAATATAATTCAGACCATTTTATTTTCCAATTTAAAACGACAAATTTGTTAATGTAGAAGGTAATTTAATCTACTGTTTTTTTTATATTTTTTATTACAATTTAATATTTTTTACAAGAAAACCCCAACAACAAATTTAATACAAAATTGAATTGAAGGCGATTCCTTTTACAAAATGACGTTTCGTAGAATAATTTATAGCATGATGGTGAAAAGCAGAGGTGTTAGAGAGGACGTTATAATGACTAAAGCTGTTTAGGACCGTTAAAGGATAACAATATTATGCTAACATTTAGGTTAATAAACTGTGAAATGATTAACGGAATACATTAATTAAAGTTGTTATAGGGTTAAGTGATTAAAGATTAACCAGAGCCAAGTCTGATCCTGAATATCTTTACATACATTACTGATAACGAAATATATCTGGAATAGCTGTAGTACACCGCTTCGTACGTTTTCAAAATGTTTCATATTTTCAAAAACAAAAACCGATGTTTAAGAGTCAGTCTGTTTGGCAAGTATATTTATAAGCCTCCTTATATTCTACTTTAGCAGGGCTATCCGAACGCAGATGTGAATAAACGAAAGAATGAAATATCGGGTAAGTATTGAGAGTTCACTGAGAAATGGAGTGGGTTTCATCCAAATCAATCTATGTTTCCCATTTAGGTTTACATACATGATCAGCTATGAGCCAATAAGCAAACAAACCACCATTCTCGTCAGCTTGTTTAATTTGTTGACCGAGCGAAGCGAGGTCTCCGTTTCTGCTCGACCGTTCGGCATTTCGTCTCTGTGTCTGTCTGTCTCTCGATTATGGCCAAACGCCTTGACCGATTGTGATGATTTTTTTGCATGACTGTTCTTTATTCCTAGGCCGGGCGACGTATACGTACGGTTTTTCCCATTTTTTATTTTTAACCCCTTAAATAGAATAAAAATGGCGGCCGCACCGTTTCTCTCAGTGTAAGCTTTTTTCCAAAAGAGGTTTGTGGCTTAACCGTAAGTCGAATGATTGAAGTAAAATTAACAAAGTTATTAGCTCAAGAAACAAGCATGTTCAGTAACGAAAGGAAAAAGTTCAACTTTAGGCCTACATAAAAAGTAGTAAAAAGTTTTGTAATTTTTTCCATAAATGTAAAAAAGTTTCGCAATTTAGTTCTAAATAGAACTGAATAAAAATATTTATCAATTTCAAATTTCTTATTTTGAAAACACCAGTTTTATGTTCCTTCTACAAGACTGCAATCAAAACTAGGCCTATTTTGAATAGTAATTTAGGAATACTATATCCTTTGCCCAAAAATGACATATTATTATAAAAAAGTGTAGAGAATAAATCAAAGAATTGAACTGTATACTTGTAAATTATTATTCCATATAAGTATTTGACTTAGCTTTACTTGAATTACAAAATGAGATGAAACAAATGAAACCTGGCGGCGATAAAGAACATACAAAAAATTAGCTTTGGAACGCGTGGGAAGTATTGGTACATGGGTTGAGATCACTATCACAACGCTTTAACATTGTTTGTTTTCATTACTTCTAATATTGGAATATGATATGGAACTGTAAATGCATTGTTAAGTTTTAGTTATTTAAGTATGTAAATATTTAACTGTATGTTTTCCCTCTATAACGAGATATTTTTAGCTACCTTACGCATTATTAACCTAAATAAAACACAATGCTCCATAAAAGAAAATCTTTAGAAGTTAAAAAACAAGAAAAGAAAAAAACGAGAACTAGAAACCCCGGAATCGCTGGAATTGTAAAATAATGTTTCACTGGCTAAACCTTCTGCTTACTTCCTTACTGGCACACTATTTTTAACCTAAGCTCAAAACCACATTAGTTATTTCAACGAGCGAGGTCTACTGTTCACAGAACTACTAGTATTTTAAGTCTATGAGTCCATTTTACCAGATTTATTTTTTATTGTATGTTTTACACAGATGAAATAATAGAAATGCAAACGATTTTTCTCTCTTATGTGTACTTTTAGATTAATGTGTATTAAGTTTAAGGTATCTAGCTTCATTGCCAGTTCCTTGTTTCTAGAATAGGAAGTCCTTTTGATTTTCTAGAAAATCCTGCAAGATTCTATAACATTATACATTTTTGACCATTCAAGAATATTTCGTTTGGAACAATCAAGAATATTCTGGTAGGTTCTATGACATTCAGGAACATTCTGGTCAGTCTCGGTCAGCCGTGGCGATGTGTTTTATAGCATTATGTTTATCTATAAATTCCTCCTTATTTAGGGGTATTGTGACCAATATAATGTAATTGGTAACATATTGTTAATTAAACAACCAGGACTTGGATATTAAACAAAATGAATCTTAAACTAACACGAAGGTTCGGTACAGTCTGCATAAAAACAAAACAGTACCTACAAAAAATGTATACGCGCTCGTGAAAATCACGAATGAAACCATGCCAGGATTATATTCTTACAAACAAATAAATTCTAAATAATTATCAAACTTATTTTACAAAATAAATAAAAGTAATAAACACTTACCTAATATAATTACATAACTATACAAATCATTTCAATTTAGGCTACAACTTGCTAAATCATGAAGTAGGAAATACGCTAATCATTTTAATGCAAACTGGCTTCCCTTTATTTTCCTATTTTACCTATCAAAGCTAACGCAGAAGCAAACAACCCTTAACAAATTTGCATGGAATTAAATCAATATTAAACTACTCGAAGACGATATTATTCTATTGACTGTGATGATCGTAAAATCAATCTTTTAAAAACTCCCATCGCCTCTTGAGTCTTTTTTTCCGCTCCTTTTATATAATCAAGTGTTCCCATTTCAAAAGTGTGACAAAACTGAAAAAAAACAAGTGTTTGAAGAGCATAAATTCAGTGTAAATATCTCCCGCTCTATATTCATAACTGCATTGCGAAATAGAAGATTTATTCGGAACCTCAGACCAAGTCCTATTTTCCATCAGTTTTCAATATTTCAATTTGTCTATATTGTCGCGTTCGAGAAAATATTATCAAGTTCGATTCAAACGACAGTCTTATTTTCGTAAAAGACCGTTCCGCGACTGCAGTCAGCTTACTGTTCTTTTTATTTAATAGCCTGTGACTGATTCAATGGGATTTAGCAGCCATTAAACACAAATGCATAGTATGTATCTATTCATGTTATATAGAGGTCAAATTTGTTTGTTTGTTTGCATGTAGGGGGTAATCTCTGGAACTACTGAACCGATTGTAAATATAGTTTTACTAATAAAAACCTACACTATCCCTGAGTAGCATAGGTTATAATTCATTTTGATCAAAATACTTTTTATTTCAATATTTGCAAATTTAGTCGGATAAAATCTTAGGGTAGGCCTAGACTGAAGTACCAACACTTGTATTTACATTTATTACCGTAGCAACCAATTGAATAAAATAACACATAAAACAGCTTTTTGTTCCAATATTTCCATTAACAGTTGATTTCAAACTTTGAAGCAATTATTTGTATTTCTAACTATTAGGTTAGGCTTTTATTAAAGTGTAGACCTGAGCCTACTGGTTCTTTTCACCTTTATTATAACTGTTGTTATAAAAATATACGAAATAATTTGATTTGAACATTTTTTTTAAATTGTTTACCATCTTAGCTTTGGGGTTATTGTTAATCCTACACCTTTATTATACACCATAACTTGATTATGTGATAGAAGGTTCCAATGGGGTTAGCATGCGGAGCACGCAAGGGTTTCCCCTAGTATTAAATAAAGCAGAAAGAAGTTAGGCAAAATTATATTATAAATCAGTAATAAGCCATATTCTATAAATCCGTGAACGGGCATAAATATATTTGTTCAGCCATTTTTGAATTTTTATGAGCTTTGTTCAGGTAGTTAAGTATATTAAGTGTGATCAGAGTCGGTACTCAATGGTAATAATAAGTTAAAATTTAAAACTTACACGTAAATTTCACAAAATCAACAATATATTTTATCCGCTGTTTTGTTAAGAATCATCAGATATCTTTATGCTGATAAGTTTTCTCAACTACTGCGAAACAGATTTAGCAAATATATTATTGTTTCTTTATTGGGACATGTACGTGTAAGTTTTAATGTTTACCTTAGTAGTTAAAGACTAAATTTGTTAATAACAGCACGTACTAGAACGTTTTTGTCCCTAAGAGCGCAGACAATCAGAAATAGTGGACACTCCAATGACTCACAACCCAGTAGGACGTGTTCAGCATTCATTTATAACTTACTACAGTACTACCATTGACTATATAAGTACTGTAGTACTGTAGTATAAATTAATGACAATTAATTGGTCCCAACTATGACAATTAATTATAAATCATGGTGATGCAACAAAAAAATTCCCTGTAGCGAAGCACGGGTATTCAGCTAGTAGATAATAAAGAGATGCATAAATGGTACAGTTTTCATTCAAATAAATATACAAAATTTCAAGAAATAAGTTCTTAAAGTTAGAAATTATGAAATCAAATAGAACAAAAAATACACAATTTATGAAGTTTAATGCAAAAATACCGAAAATAATGTGTAGAATGTATATATATATGTATGTATATGTGTAAAACCGAATCCAGTTTTTTAGGTTTTAGACGTAGAGTTTAGAAGAATAAAACCTCTACTTCAAATATATTTAATTAAGTGCAGACAACAACGCCATTTCTTTTTAAGTTGCAAGAGAACCTTTGCTCAAAGTTTAAATCAGAAGTCGGATTTGTGTAAAGAGTTGTTTTCTAATTACACAAAGTAACAATGGGTCAACATTAACATTAATTTCTGTAATAAAATATGATTTATATGCCTATAGTTACAATATTCTTTTAATATTCCCGTTAACATTGTTTTATTGTAATTGTATGTAATTAATTGAATCATTGTATTATCTTTCAATAATAATAACGTGAGTGGACAGTGGACATTGTAAGGAACCGGGCTGGTGATAAACAAATATTAGTCAAGAGAAAAGTGCCAGCCGTTGAGAAAAAACGAAAAACCTATGCAAGAAGCTGCTCGGCTTAGTTTGCCACATTAAAGTGACAAAGTGATAGTGCGAGGGGGAAGGGGAAGTTGTGTGCCCTCCCTCGAAACTATCTCCTTCTCTCTCGCACAGTACTCAAAATAGGTCTCCGATTAATAAATCCATCTATAGTTCGTGATTTCACCACGGAGCGCTGGCCTACTGCTACGCCTAAGACTTGCTTCAGTTTACTGCCGATGGTGCCCTTGCTGTGCCGTCGTTTTTCCTGGCTTCATTTACTACTATACTCTTGGGAAGTCTACTCATGCTTACATAGTCAATGGTACTACTAACTTGTATTTATAATCTTCATTGAAAAGCTCCATCTTCCATATTTGTTTCCTCTACGGGCCGTGATTAATGGTAAAGTATAGTACTTCCCTAATATAATGTTATCCGTTTAAAGGCTCAGGTACTTCTATTTGGGCTTTTGACGAGCTGTTTCACAGTTTTTCTTCGGCAAGCTGGTTTGCTGGTTGCTCTTTTGTTAATTGAAAACCGACCCTTCTGGCACCTCCAGCACTGATCCCACATGCAAGTTTCGGTCCACATAAAAGGGTCTAATCTCTTTTCTTGGCTAGGGTGTCTTTTTTTGAAGTGAAGACATTTTTATAGGCGCACCGCATCCAAACATTTTTTTGGCAATGAATCGGATTTTACCATCACACTTTGTTCCGTCACGCTCTGCTTATATGGTAAACATGTGTATATAGCCTAGCAGAGAATATAGTTTACTTGGTAATACCTCTGAAATGGACATCGTACTTCCTCATTTTGTAAGTTTTCTTAAAATAGTTTACTTGGTAATACCTCTGAAATGGACATTGTGCTTCCTTATTTCGTAAGTTGTGTTAAAATGTTTTACTTGGTTTATTTGTGAAGAATAATATTTAGAGTTCAATAATTAGAGTAGAAATTAAGTAAAGTTAACGGTTAGAAAAATGTGATTTTGTAGCACAGGGACTAGTTGGTCATTCATAGGAGAACCATTAAGCAGGTAGGCCGTGTGAGTGTGTCTGCGCGTGTGGGAGCGAGGGTCGATTTTATGGTTTAGAGCGCATGGCTGTTTGGACGGATTATAGAAATGGGTCCACAGCTAAACTCGCAGTATAAATAATTCTCTAATACAATTATTTATACATTATTTATAACAATAATGTAAACCAATGTATTTTTGCCCTAGGAAAATTTCGTACTCGATTTTTAACGTATATATTATAATGTATTCTAGTAAATAAAATGAAAAACGTAATTAGAAAGAAATCATTTTTGATTTGTAAAAATAACCTGGAAACTCCACGTTTTCTGTATCAAGACTGTATATAATAATTGCTTTTAAGACATTATTTGTCTCCCTGTCTTGACTAAATTGATTATTTTTATCAAGTGTCAACAAAAATTGTATGTACAAAAAGCAGTAGAAATAGGGTTTCCACAATATTCTCACCTTTTATAAAATGTTATCGTTTTTCGATGCCGTGAGTTGGAAGTTGATTTCTAAATGCTTTCTATAGAAAATTTAAATAAAAATAATTTCGAAATAAATAAATTGCATACTTCTCAATTCGTATTTTGTTTTCTCCGATTAGATTATTGACTCTGAATTTGAGTGTTGACTTTCGACTCCGAAAAATAGTACTGAATTTTCGAAATTGATATAATTAATAATTTTTTTTCAATTCTATATCAACTCGACCATTTAGAATAGAGGTAGGGATAGAAGATCAATTGCCGCAATGTTTTCATCATTGCTGAGATTTTCGATTTCTGATACGAAACACGAAAATGTACATTAAAGGAAAAGTTTGAATTCAGTTTACTCTAACCTTGCCCATACTGTTGGTGGTGCAGTGCAGTGGCTAGCTCTGACGTCCAAGTTCGATCATACACAAGCGTCTGGTTTACATGCGCTAACACAACATCCCCGGGTTATGCCTTAAACGTATAACTTACAGAACCTAAAGCATACATAGACTCTTCTGGTAAGAGGGCGGAAGTAAAGTAAACCGTAGTTGACCCGCTTTAAAACTGACTGTATGTGACTAGTTTATTTGTTTCGACTTTCGATTATTTTGCAATATTCCGTCTAAGCACATTCAATATTAAAATGCATTGATGCTGAATTTATAATGAGCTGAAGGATAAAAAAAATAATGTAATACATTAGGGAAACATTATACGATTTGGCCTAATATCTTATCTTCTAAAGCGAGAGATAATTGTCTGTCTGCTAAATGGATCTGGAATCTCCGTCTAAGGATTTTTGATTTTTTGATTTTATATGGGGCTTTTGGTCACGAGAAATCGATTGGAAATGGTCACCAGTCTGGGAAAATTCGTTTTCTACGTCTTTTTATTAAATTAAAAAGTGAAATTTGTCCATTTTAAACAATACAAAGCACAGCTGATGCAAATGTTTTCAATGTCATTACAATAATCATCTGTTTTTTTCTAAACGAAGCACAGCTGATGCAAATGTTTTCAATGCCATTACAATAATCATCTGTTTTCTTTTAAACTGTATTTTATTAGAGGTAAGCCTAATGTTGTATCTATTTATAGTTACCATGGCAACGAATACTTCTGCTAAATAAACATACCCTTTATTTAGTTGTTTAATGTTATAGGCCTAACCTCAAAACTCAATAATCCAATATTTATTATTGAAATTATAGCCCTGCTTATAATCGAGGTTTAGCTCGGTCTCCTGGTACTATCTATTATGGTAAAGATACAGAAGAGCCTCATAGTTATTTAAATAATTGTAAATACAGAATTAGACTTACTATAGATAACGAGGTAATACAGTGTTGTAATTTACATAAAGAAATATCAGTTTAACTGAAACTCGTACTATTTGTTTTCATCAGCAAAAACCATGGAGGCACATTTCAGAACATTGTGAGCAGCCGAGCGGAAGATTGATTTCATTTAATTACTGCTTCATCATATTGACCGGATGTGTTCATCGGGCAGAAAAATTCCCAGAAGATTATTAGTATATCTGGAGAGTGGAAAATCAATTTAGTAAAAAGTTTGTTTTTCATTGACAAAATGAAAACCCTATTCCCGCGAGCAAACAAATCCGGAGCGTATTATCTCCGAGTTGAACGATCCCATGGGTCTCAAGGTTCATATATCAGTTGACATTGGAGAATCGCTCCCATCATGCACGCTTCACTGGACCCATACACCCTCCTCTTCCCTCGGTCTTCTAGTCTTGATGAAATTTGAAGCTCAGAAATCAATATATGCTACGCCCGAGACAAAGCTGCCCGTTTTATTGTATATATGAAATGATATTACCTGCTCTTCCATTCGTTACACGGGAAATTCAATAAAATTGGTTAAATAATTGGTGGGATCAAAATTAGGCTTAATATAGCAATAATAATTTACAAAGATTCTTATCAAACTTGGATACTTTAACTATAGTTTCAAGTTTTTAAAATGTAAATCATGTCAAAATATCTGAACATCAAGTTACGGTATGCATAAAAATAAACAGTAGTGATACTAATTAAAACAGCTGAGTTTGGTTTTTAGAACATCTGATTGTTACCAGGCTACATTGCTTATTATTACTTTTTTAAATGTTATTTAGCTCTATAAAGTTTCTTACCACTTAAGAGTAAATCTTACAGCATTATTTTCGCTCATACGGAACAGGTCGTTACGGAGGTCTAGTTTAATGCGAGCTGCGGTAGAGTTTCAAGAATGATTTCACAAACAGCCGCCAAGTAATGGCGTTATCATAAGTATTGTTGACAAAGTCTTACGAGTAGTATTTTGAATCAGAGTAGAGACGTCGACCAAAAAACGGTCAATACAAATTAGCAAGTACTTCACCAAAAATAACTTGGTCAATTGTCCAAAAATAACTTCACCGGACATCTTTGACAATCAGTAAAGTTATGCCTTTGAGAAGAATTTTTAAAAGTCGTGATGGATCCCCGTATTGAATAAAACGGGTCAACCTTTAATGCAAGGGATGAAGAAGACAGAGAGAGAGAATGTTATTGTACCTCAATATTAACAATGAAGTATGAAAAGCTTGGGTTCCTACAAAATGTATGGGTTTCAAATGGATGTCTACTATGTAAATATCCATAAGCTCAATTTGTAGCTAATTAGAATCAAATTCAGTTTCTTTGTTCTTGTATTTTTATAGCCTATTGTAGATATTGCACGTATTAGAGCCAAGTGTGTCAACTTTACAAAAATGTCAGGATATCAATATAACGTACATTACTCAAGTAATTGCTATTTTAATTATTTGTAATTTGATCCACAAGTATAAAAACAAACAAATAACAAAAATATGCAGTATAGACACTCCCGGGATTTTCTTATTAAAAAACATTTAAAAATTAAAACTAAACGCTAAAAACTACCTTTGCTTCTAAAAAATAAATTAAAACTACCGAATTTATCTCTAAAAAATATGTGTAACAGTATTGAAAGAAATTGCAATTTTTTAGCAACAAAACCAAAAAATTAACTAGTTTTTTTTCAAAATTTATGCCAATTTTCAGTAAATGCTTGCTTAAACCACTAAATAAACCCTGGTATTCTATGGCTTTCATGGTATTTAAATGCCTGTATGTAAATGGTTAAAGGCAGGCATGTTTTAAATTAAAAAATTGGTCATATCTCCAATTATTTCAATGCGGTACAACAAACTAAAATATACTTTTTTTGGACTTTTGGTCAATACATGAATGGAGAGAGTAAATACAAAAAAAAGTAAATTGTATGCTTACCATACGGGAGAAGTGTAAACTTTTTAACACATCTTACGAAATGAGGAAGCACTATGCACATTTTTAACACAACTTACGAAATGAGGAAGCACAACGCCCATTTCAGAGGTGTTACCAATAATTAAACTATACATTGAGTTTTCGTTAACAGGTTAAGCCTATGACGTAGGCCAATTTGTTACACTTAAAAACCCAATTCAAATACAGTATATTAAGCTAGCAATGCGTTCGTGACCCAACCGGTTATGGCACTAGTCTATGATGATGTACTCTGCTGGTTCGAATCTCGGCAAGACCAAACATTTTTTCAAACATACGGATACACATGTGTACTATATATAGTAGAGCGTTTCACGATAGAGCGTTTCAGAAAGTGCACGGTGAAACGCGTGACGGTAAAATCCGGTTCACCGCCAGCAACAAGTAAACTATATACTCTGCTATAACATGTGTACATTTTTTGGACGCCGTGCGCCTATAGAAGTTTCCACTTAAAAAAATATATTTAAATTAGTCTTTATTATTCCTTCTTAATTCCAAACAAATCATACTCAAAGGATTTATCAAAATCGATTAGATAGTTTTCTAGTTAAATCGTAAACAAAGAATAAACCTTTACTCGTTGTATTAAAAAACAAATTATAAACGCTTGCATTCCTCAGATAACTCATTGACGCGTGTATCGTGACTTTGCATTGTTTATAGATTTCCAGTTACAACCAAGAAAGACAATTACCATCGGAACGAATAGACCTACAATAGTTATAAATCAAACCGACTGTATTTGCACATGACAACCCCGATGAATACAAATCAGTCTCCGCTGGATTTATTCTTAAAACTTCGCAGAGTCAATAGAACGGATACAATCCGAACTTAATGTATTTTCTACCGAAGTCTGACGTTAATGAATGCGATCTGTTCACTGTTATGTTGTTTTACTTTTTAGTTTCTGCCAAGTAAATTTGTTATAATGATTCGTATTCATTCTGTTCGGAGACGTATCGTTTCAGGCTTTCGAATTTATTTTCTTTCTGCTTTATGTTTATGAATGAAAGCAGACGAAGGGGAATTGAGTAAAAAAATATTTTACTCTCTCAAAATACTGATCTGATAAACATTTATATGTTTGTATATTTATTATATACATAAACCAATTTGTATTAACAATTGTTAAATAGATACATATTACCTGTGCACTGTCATCCAATACTTAGTTATTCATTGTAACGTCCGCATTTCGGGTTACCCCTTCGGTCTCATAAATTACACTTAAAAACACACAAATAAAATTATGAGATCGTCGTAAACCATTTGCCAGAATCAAAATAATGTGCGAAACACAAAATAAAAATTAATTTGTATCTGTAAACCAATTTCTTTATTAAAATAGGGTCCAAAATCTAAAAAACAAAGTGGGGCAAAATCGGAAAGTACGATTTCGTTGTTTTTGGCCGCCATTTTAAATCGGTTGAAGATATGGATGTGCAAATTACACCTTTGGTTTTCTCTTGAAATTCTACATTGAAATGATGTATCACATGACCACCTTCCCATTTAAAAAAAATAATCTCATAAGACTCGTACATTTTGAGTTATTAAGCTGTTCCCAGACTTGTCAACACCCTGTACATATAATCCAAATACCACTCACTGACACATCACGAAATCTCAAAAACCACCAAACGAATTGGAATAAAATTTGGTATGCAGCTTCCTCTAGGGCCCTAATTGCTCGATAAGATTAGTTTTAAAAAAATTCGAAATTTTAGGAGGGGTTTGAGGGGTCAAAGTTACTAAAAAAAAACCACCGAACGGATTGGAATGAAATTTGCTATGTAGCTTCCTCTAGGGCCAGAAAGAAAGGATGATCGCTAAGAAAGGTTTTCAAAAAAAATCGAAATTTTAGGGGGGGGAGCATTAAAGTTACTAAAAATCATTTAACTTTGATTTGTCTCTGCGTATAAAGCCGGATCGGGCCAGCTAGTGTACTTATAGACGTAAAATCCACTTTAAATCCAGATTTTTAATCTTCACGGAACAAATTGGTAGAAACATGATTTTTAGCGCTTACTGAAGCATTTATGATCATGTACTTTCACTGTGCGTTTCTGGACCAGGCCAGGGAAATCGGACATCAAATGAGTTTTGAATTGTATTTAGTTTTAAGGATCAGTATTATCCTGATATTCTGTCAATTCATTTATCAACCGGCGAGCGGAGCCGTAAGTAACTGATAGTCTATACTTATAAAAGCCAAATACCATTGACTCATCACAGTTTCTCCAAAACCACGAGGCCTACAAACATGAAATTTGGCACTAATACTCTTTATAGGCTCTAGACGCGCACTAAGAAAGGGTTTCCGAAAATTCGAAATTTTAGGGGGGTTTTGGGGGGGGTCAAAATTACTAAATCACGATTTCTCAAAACCTACTGAACGGATTGGAATGAAATTTGGTATGTAGCTTCCTCTAGGGCCATAAGTGTTCACTAAAAAAGGGTTTTAAAAAATTGGAAATTTTAGGGGGGTTTGGGGAGTCAAAGTTACTAAAAAGAAACACCGAACGGATTGGAATTAAATTTATTATGTAGCTTCCTCTAGGGCCCTAGATGCTCGCTAAGAAAGAGTTAAAAAAAAAAATCGAAATTTTAGGTGAGGTTTGGGGGGGGTCAAAGTTACTAAAAATCATCATAAGAAATACATAGTGTAATATATTTATTGATATAATATATTATTTGTTAATATAGGCTACATTTAACTTTGATTTGTCTATCCGTGCAAAGCCGGGTTGGGACAGCTAGTAATATATAAATTCGAAATTACATAATACACTCAACATCCTTGTTAGGTATTTTAATAGTATTAAAATTTTTAATAAATTACTATTACTTATGGAAAATGGTTATTCAGATTTATCAAGAGTACGCATTTGCGGCGATTGTTGTAAACTGTATTGAACCTAGACAATTAATTATTCTTGTAATATGCATAAATTAAATTATATTACAGTTACATGGTAAACTGATTTTGATATAATTGCATTAATATTCATTGGAAACTAATTGTTTGAATTAAGTATTAATTTACATTTAAAACGCCGTTACACGTGTTACAGAATGATATTTACGGAACATGTTTATAAGAAGTGTAACGTATTCTGGTACAAATATAGGTTTAGGGGCAAACTCCTACTTTTTGCACAAATTAGAAACACACTGTTCGGGTTGACGTCTTACAAAGACTTTACAAATTATTTGCACGCGAAGTTGAAACTTGGTAAAATTTCGTAACTTTTTTTGTACTCAGTTTAGAGACATAGTTTATTAATAAACCATTTATTACTTTACATTTGTATTATATGTATAATCACAGATAATAATTAATGTAGGAATTTTACTTTTAGTAATGCAGCCGGCTTAGTAACTATTTTCTACTGTAGTAACCTCAGTAAGAAGAAAACGCATTTCGTATAAAATACATAATTTATATTTTAGTTCTTTATTTAATTTCTTCTAAGGAGATATTCTAGTGAAAAATAATAATTTTTTTAATGTTATTTTTTTTAATTTTTATTCTTTTGTAAATCTAAAAAATGTTTTAAGTGAGTAGGCCTATCTGATATTTTTGTTTAATGCATAAAACACATTTTTATAACTGCTTTTTAGCATATCTAGCAATTTTTCACACTTTTTATGTTTTAGTAACCTACTTTTTATGGTACTAGGCCCTACAGCTTATATTGTGTAGGCTTATTAAGAGTAGGCCTATGCATATGTATACATCTATATATTAATAGGCAAGCACAAAACTTGTCGTCCTTTTTTCTCAGCTTGTGTGCATCGTAGGAGAAATTAGCGCATGCCGTTAGAAAGGTAGTGTCCTGTAGATGAGCAGAATCCCATTATAATTTACATCGGTCCTCAGGGATACGCCCCAGTGGCAATCAAAAATTCAATGTTAATCTTATGGAAGGTCAATCTTAAGGAAGAAGAAGAAAGATTTCTTTTGATTTTATCAGGGGCACAAAAAACAGCTGTTCGTATAAAAAGCTTAAAACAGCTGATTTTGATCAAAAACTGAATTTAATGTTAGGTTAGGTAAATCAAGCAATAGCAATAGCGAAGCATTGCCGGGTCCACTAGTATACATAAATGTATAACTTGTTTATATATACAAACATATAAAAAAATGTTACAAATAGATATTATCTAGTTATATCCGAATTTTGACCACATAATGTTGCGCACAGCTTTACGAGCCATTTACCGCAAATTAAGTATTTTATCGTTTTCAGGTACCAAATTTGATATTCGAAGAGAACGGCAAAAGCTACAGGGCTGAAATGTTTTATGAGTGATGGCAGCATTTACAGAATTTCATTACCAATTGGACCCACTTACCTTGTGAAATAATTTTGTGATATCACTAGATAATTTTTATTAGTTTACAATAAGGTTTAATAGTGTAGGCTATCAATACATTTTAATAAGTTTAGCATAAGCAATAAAAGGTTCAAATGTCAGGTTATATAATCCAGCATACACTAATGTTTTAAATGTTGTTTAAAATCAACCGTCAAAAGCTAGTATAGTCTAACTTCCGACTAATGAATACCTTGACATTTAAGAAATTATGTATATATACCTGCCTCCATTTAACGAAATTTAACCTCCTAATATCAAAGATGATAGGTGAAACGTTTAGCAATGGGTTATCAAAATTATATGGAACAAGAATCAGCGGGCTAAAAAGATACATTTTTGGAATGACAATGTGTAGGGTCGTGTGCTTATAAAGTATATTATTTGTAGCTCGGTTCGGCTTCTAAGAATTCTGGCTAGTCGGCGGTCGGGTGCTTTCTCCTAAATTAACAGTATGTTGGGATCTCTGTATAGGTCTGATCAATCTGCTATGGCTAAGCATTATTTAGATGAAAATCATCATTTTAAAATTAGGCCAGTCGGTAGAGGTCATTTTAGACCAACAGTTCCAGTAATTTACAATACGGCTGATTTTTTTTATAAATACATTAAAGTTTGTAGATTAACATTAAAAAAAGTTTACCAGTCTATCGATTTCCCAAAGTCGAAAAGAAAATCGATTATCATTTTTTCCGACTATCCTTAATATTTCGAGCTCGGATAAAGATAGAGAAAAATAAAAAATACCACCGTGTAGGGGAGGTATTTTTCAACAAAAAAGGTCGTATGTATTTATTTCGTCCGAGCAATGGTTTGACTCGAAAAAATTCAATAATGCAGGTATGTATTTTGCAGCAGGGGAAATCACTAAAAGGGGACATCTTATTCATATATGAAGAGTTGGCTCATTCTAAATTGGCCGAATTTTAATATATCGAATTGAAACTTGACATAGGAGTTAAAATATATATTTTAAATATTTATGCTGAGTCTCAGCTTGTTATCTTGAAAATGACCCGATCTAGGAGTTGATTTCGATTATCGATTTTAGGAGTACCGGACCCGCGAACTAATTTCAATCTATTCGAGTTTCGTCAATTTTTGGAATATCAACATCAAATTTGTTTTACAAGTTGAGTACACCAGTATAAATATTCTTAGTAAGTATGAACGATTTTTGTCATACTATTTTTAAAAACGAGGCGCTTGAAACTAGTCTTCTGTTTTACCTATCTCGTTTTAACTATAATACATTTGGATTCAACGACTCCATATTCGACATTTTTGAACATATCGATTTAAAAATTGGTACATAAGTTTAGTTAAAAACACAATTGTTTTTTGCTATACTTATTTTAAAAACTATATTTAAAAAATTGACTAATCTGCAGCCGATTAACTCAAGCGTTTTGATGAAAAATCTAAAAAGGTCTAAAATTATACTTTTTTAAGTTAGTTACTTGTGCTTTGAAAAGTAAATAATAAAAAAGGTTTATACTCCTTGATCTTGTTTGAATCTATATATTTAACTTGTAAAAAAACTTTCAGGTTGATATTTTGAAAATTCTCTAAACTGGAGCTGTTTAAAATGAATTGGTGGGTCTGGTACTCCTAAAATCGATAATCGAAATCGACTCCTAGATCGGGTCATTTTCAAGATAACAAACTGACACTCAGCATAAATGTTTAAAATATATATTTTAACTTCTATGTCAAGTTTCAATTCGATATATTAAAATTCGGCCAATTTAGAATGAGCCAACTCTTCATATATGAATAAGATGTCCCCTTTTAGTGATTTCCCCTGCTGCAAAATACATACCTGCATTATCTAATTTTTTCGAGACAAACCATTGCTCGGACGAAATAAATACATGACCTTTTTTGTTGAAAAATACCTCCCCTACACGGTGGTATTTTTTATTTTTCTCTATCTTCATCCCAGCTCGAAATAACACGTCCACTGTAGAGTACGCTCCTACTGGTTAAGCCACCACGTAAGTCTAGTTTTGTATAAACACGGTGCGTTGTCACACTGTTAGTTTAGTTATAGTTTGGTTACTGTAGCCCGTGCATCACAGAGGATGGCGACATAGTCGTTGAAACGCGTTTGAAGTTAGTAAACGTATTTGCTGTGAGATTTTTTGTTCAGGTTTTATTTTATCTAGTTACTTTCTCATAAGTCAAGCTCAATAGTTGTTTATTAACAGTATGGGTAATAGAATATAAATTGGTTCGGGGGTTTTAACCTCTCAATAACGAATATATGTTAGTGACTAATTTTTCGTATGGATAATGAATGACTTTAGTAGGACTGTAATCTATTTCAGTAGTTTTATTACTGAGGTAATTACAGTCAAAATAGTGTTATATAATACAACTTTGGGGCTTTATAAAAAGATTACTAGCGATCACACAACTGATTTTAATTAATTGTGTTTTTTTTTGTTTTTTTATAAAAACTTTGCTGTAAACATCCTAACCTAATAGATCAGGAAAATTATGACTTTTTAGGGTTTCATTGAGAAAATTTGATCCTTGGAAATTATTTTCGAATATATATAATACTCGCTTTAAAACGATATCATAATTTTATTAAAATCACCTCAGTTGAACTTTAGAAAGAAGCGTTTCAGCAAAAAACTAATCAAAATACATATGTGTTTGCAAAAACTTATAGACGTGAAAAATAATTAACTGCTAAGTTGGTTGCTGTGGTAATATATTTAAATGTATTCAAGATACATGTGTTGGTTCAGTGTAGGCATAACTTAAAATTGTGTTGTGCTCAATCAACAGTGTTTACCGTGGGAATACATTTTGGAATACAATCAATGATTAATTGGACTAAATGATTATATTCGGGCCTATAAGCCTTTAGAAATAGGTATTACATTAAAATTCTCCATCTTGTAATAAATATGTATGCAAAAAATAAATAACCTTTTAAAATCTCTTTAAATTACTACAAAAATTTAATACACACTAAATTAAACACAAATGTGTAACATTCTATAAATAAATGAATTTATGTAAATTTATTTTATGGAGAAGAAGTGAAAAACAATTCATTTTGTTGACAATATTTGAGTAAAGTTTGTTGATGAAATTCCTTTCAAATTGATAAAGGGCCATTCGTTGTAAACACAAAGCAAAAGTCTAATAACATGGGCGCAATTTATTTTTATTGATACTGCCTCGTAAATTAAACAAATTTTACGATCCGCGGAAATAGCTTTAGTTATTTTTAATGGTATTTTATTTTATAGGTTAATGCAAATTGAGAACATTTATGATGAATAAAAATTATTTGCAACTATTATAATGAAGCATATTTGAATTATTTATGAAGCCTGGAAACATATTTGGATAGTTTTTATACTGAAGATGCGATAAAATGCATTGGCAATGTTGAAAGGAAAATAGGGGGAAATGATTTCTTTTTATCTCTTGACTAGATAAATAGTTATCATTTGTACAACTCTTAGAATGGGAAACACATTGAACGGAAACTGTATGAAAAATAATAATACGAAGGCGCCCGTTATAGTGGGAGTTACAAACCTCATGTGCGGCATAAAATTAAGATCAATCGAATTAGTTGAACATTTTATTGGTAACTGAAATCCCAATATTTCGCACCTACATTTTATGAAAATAATAAAATTGTTTACTGATTTTATTTTGGATTTTTCAAGAATATATTAAACATTTTAAATTTATTTTTCTGCTTACATTTAACTTTAAAAAAATGAAAAAATGCATATTACATTATTTCTATTTAAAAAATGGTTGTAGAAGTTGCCGAATTTAAAATACTAAATGTTTAACTTTGGGATCCATTTAATTTGATATCCCACTCGACCTACATTAACATTTAAATTTTTAGATATATAGTTTTTACGTATAGAATTTTTAGATCATATAATTTTTTTAATAGAAATTTGAAGGTACGAGTTTTTTTTAGATATTATTTTGTATACGCTACATGAATTTTTTTTAGATATAGGTTTTTTATATGTGATTTTTTATATCTAGGTTTTTAGATTTTGTTTTTGTATATTGTAAAAATTCATGTGAAGTAAAATTGTTCAGCGCTTGTAAATAAAAATACAAAAACCGACATTTCTAGATAAGTGCCGCCATCTTGAAGCGAAACTTGTTACTCAAAATGTTTACTACAAATTTAAAATTATGTAGTTTAAATTAACGCTTGTGTAGTTTCGCAACTAATTACTGGCGCTCGATTTACGAGCGTTTTACGCTGCTAATTTATAACTAGCACAAAGTAAAAACGTTAAGGAAGAAGTAGCCAAATAGAAATAGATTAAATGATGTAACACTGACCTACTTTTACATTTAAAATGTATTAAACATTATTCATACTAAAAAATATATGCCTTTGGGGACTATGAAAAGAAGGAACAATGTTTTTTTTAGATTTACGAGACGCGAAACAAATAGTAGGATTTAAGTTGAAAAAACATCATACCCCACAGGAGGTCTGTTATACTCTATATATTTACTATTTAAAACACAGATATTATCAGCCTTATCACTACACAGTATCGATTAATATAATGAGTAATCGCGTCCAATACAGTAAAATTAGACAAACAAATGCCCAAACTGGGGAATCCCCCCAAAAAGACTGATTATTAGAAGTTGTTCATTACCCTTTGCTTTAAATGTGGTAAAAAGTCTCCACCGAAATAACGACTGGTTAGGGGGTGGGAATGGATGGTTGGTGTAAAATTTGCAAATTTTTCTCTGTGTTTTCTCGATTTTGCAAATATATCGTAAATCCTTCATTTTGGAGCTTAGTTTGTTCTATAACTTTTTAAAGTACGTTACATTCTCTACAAAAATAGTTGTGTACGTTTTTTGCTGCGATCAACAGTTTTGGAGATATGGAGGAGTTAAAGTTTTAATAATTCATCATACATTTACAAAAGCGATTGAGCTTATAAAATGATTGAAAATAGCCCATTTTCAACGTATTTAGGAACTAACCGTTAGGAAATTACCACCACTACCAATCCCTAACTTGAGGGGTGTACACCACAAGTACACCCCTCTTAGTTGCGGAACGCGGAAATAGCGTTTTCAAACTGATTTTATTAAATTTAATATTTATTTTAAAATATTAATTTTGCATTTTTTTAACTGGAAAATTTATTTATTGGTTGTATTTAATAATAGTTAAATACATTGTCTTTGATTACGTACTGAAAAGGGCGGCTATTGGTTGAACTGAAGGGGAGCATTTAAACCTGAAGGGAAAAGTAAGGTATTTCTGTAGGTGTTTAAATTAACAATTTCTCGACGATTTACCGTAGCATTAACATTAGGGGGTATGTTTTGATAGTACAGTTCTGCAGACAAGTGGTTGAGTGTATGAAGGGGCTTAGTGTTTACTTATGATTGTTCTCAGTTCCCAACGCTTGATCACATTCAGCCTGGAAGCGCATATCTCATTCCAGATATTTGTTCAGTAATGAACAACTTGAAACAACCAGAACTTTGTTTTTTGGATTCCTAGTTTTGGTCTAACTTTTTTATGATGGTGTGAAAGACTGCCTGGCGTTTGCTGTGAGATCCACCCGACCACCATACTCTTCTTTAGTCCGCTCTGGGAGTTTGTAATGTTGTCGACCCGAACTTCCAGACTAGACTCTAGCGGATATTACGAGTTTGTTCAATATTATACACCATGCATCTGATTTCCGATCTTGGACAGTACACCCAAGCTTTGAGTATACAGGGAATGTTTCAGTAATCGCAGATGATAAAAACTGAAAAGAGATCGCAGCACTGAACTTTAGCCAGGTAGCTCAGTGTCCAAATCGGCTTCTCTCAAGTGCTTCAGATGATCGTATTTGTCTTTTTTATAATTGGTACGATCATAACAAACAAAATAAGTAAAATATTCTTGATGTCATAAAATTTCAACAAATATCACCTGTTTCTAATACCAAGTTTAGATACTCTGGCGTAGGTAGAGCTGTTTCGTTTTTTTAAACTGATTCTTCGATCATTCTCTTTTCTTTTTACGTTTCTTCCTTAACTAATTGACAAAACCCACAAGGCAAGTAAAAGTTTTAGATTTTTATCGCGATGTCATTATCTACAACGTCACGAGCACAAATAATTCAGATAATTGTGATAACTTGGGGTTGGATTCATTTCACATCGGTCTGGTCTGAAGGTTAGTAGACTATATCGAACCTCAGATCGTTTGATCGGCTTGTACTGATAGTGACTAGGGGGCTTACAAAAAACCCGACTCTATCAGCTTTAGTTTTAAATTTTAGTAAGTATAAGTATGAAACAAATAATTATCAGTGCCCATATGGCTTGGTGAAAACTAAACAGACAGTAATGTATTCGAATCCCATAATTAACTATAAAAAAAAATACATAAAGCTAAATTGGATTACATACATTATACGTTTCGCAAATAAACATCTGTAGCTTGGAGTTCGTCCATATTGTTAAACCAGATCGACAATTGTTGTTAAAATTAAAGACAGGGCATTAATTTATTTATGACAATCTGCATTACTGTACTGCTTACTGTACTGTTGCAATGTAGAACTGGAACAAAGATTTTCTGAAGTCTGACAAACCTGCAAAAAATAAAAATGTATTTATTAGTAATGTGTAGTCAAAGAGCGTACAACTGTATGCAAGTTAATAGAATAAATCTTTAACACAAAATGTTGCATAGTAGTTATAGTTCGATTATTGTTGCTCGTGCATCCCCGAAGATATAAAAATAAATAGTTTTCAAGAATGCATATGTACCAATCCTTATATATATATGTCAAATATAATTACAACTTACCGTCGTCAATAGTCAATTGTCGTATAAATTCTTCAAACGACGGCCGTTCGGCTTATTCCGCCTTTTCAAGTTAAAATTCGTTGGAGAAATTAATCCGTTGTCACACATCACATACACATTTACACACAAACATTCAGAATAAATTAGAATAAACACAAAAAATTCTATATTAAGAAATCACATGTCCTGTGGGCCAACTGTCTCGCACTGTACTGATGTCATCAAAGTTCACTGGGTTGCAATTTTCAATAGATTGTTATCAATTACGTGGTGGGGGGGAGTTTATTTGGTCTCTGTTTCTGTTATAATCGTATCAAATAAAACATTGGTATCAAATCCAAGTTTTTCATTAAGTATGATATGCTTTTTAGTTTTAAACATTTTATATGCATGTTTTATCTCCAACGAATTTTAACTTGAAAATGGCGGAATAAGCCGAAACGGGCGTTGTTTGAAGAATTTATACGACAATTGACTATTGACGACGGTAAGTTGTAATTATATTTTATATATAACAATAGTCGGAATGGCGATAAGCATAATAAGTACCTTATATGTTTGCGACACCTCTGGGTACTTTATTACCATACAAAGCCATAAAATTAGTTATCTAAGCGAAAAGGTGAAACACGACGAGACCGAGTCTGAAACAGTAGGTAGTAAAAGTAAATACTTCGACAGACATTTCCGGAGCGTCTACTATATTGGTTACGAATAACGGACTTCCAAGGATTATATTAAGGCACGTTGCACTGGTCGACCCAGAACAAATCTCAGGATATAATTCATAGCTGGTTAGGAGATCAAGGATGGTGGCTCTTCATAGGCAGCAATGGCAAACCGTTCATACTCTACGCACCAAGGTAGAAGAGGACGCCAACTAAGTAGCTTGTGTTTCAAATTAGGCCAAGTTGGAAACAAGTTAAATTAATTTATGTTTCGATGAGGCGGGGATGTAGCAGAACCCTAAAGCACAGCCGTCGTTCTTCTTGTTCGTACCACGTTTTATAAGCACGTTAAAAGGATTTTACACTTCTGGTTTATATTAGAAAGAACTGAAAAACGTTTAATTACGAATTAGTGTTTAGTGACTGAAAACCGGTCCACGTCGAGCTACGCCAAATTAAGAAGAGCTGGCGAAATGGACCGTGGGACGGATGTACGTCCGCAGTACGTTTTTGGATACAGTAAAACTTTATTGAGCTACCTTCACCAAATTTGGTTTGTTCGCCCACACGAAAGAATATTCAACTGAATTTTGTTGAGTTGTCTAATTTCTTAATTAGAGACTAATTAACTATACGAACTAAACTATTCTTATAAATAAGTATCTTATGTGCCCAAATAATATAGCAAATAAGGAATAGAGATTGTAGCAACACACGGAAAAGGCCTACGACAATTAATAGAGGGATTTTTAAACCCAGTACCCCTAAAAATCGGTTATTTATCACCGCTCTACCAACTTATCAATCGCCGCACCACACAATCTTTTTTCTCTTAATATATAAATTTAAAGTTTTGAAATTTAATTTTACCATACAACTGGGAAGACTGCAGATTTTCCAATATAGCTGACGATGATTTACTTTAAATTAACCAAAATTACATTGGAGTACTTCCAAACTCGTAGTCAACGCTGTCATATAGGACAACGTGCCAAAGTCGCAAACATTAGCATAACACAATGTAAAATAGACTTAAAATATACATAATATTTCTGGCGACAATTCTTTGTTAGATACGCTTTATGGTTCAAATATCTAGCTCGCAGTTTTGATGAAACTTTAAACTTACAAACACAATGATGCAATTACTTAAAATTTCTACAATTATCCAAAAGTGAAATAAATATAGATGAAATTTGCCAAACAAGACATAATACTGAAAAGAAAACTGCTTTATATTAAACTGAGTTTATTATGTGTTGACGAACTGAACACGTGTAGGCAGCTAATGTATGCGTAATCAGTAAATTGACAATACATTTTGAAATCTAATAACTTTCAGTGTAATCTTACTTTAAAGAGGAGCTGAGATTTATGAAAGGGACAAATTTATTATTATCTTTGGTAAAAAAAGCGGGATCATTGGCCCAATTAAATTCCACTAACACAAATCTTTTTTGTCACTTAAAACCTTTGATTTCAATCATCGAATATGTTTTCTTAAAAACTCCAAAATATAAAATAAAAGATAGCCAAAAACTATTATCAAGTCACATTATATTAGGGCTTTATAAAAAAAAAAACATATATTTTGTAACTATTAATTATGCCACAAGACTAGGAGAAGATACGTTTTACTTTCTCACTATACTATAGTATAAAGAAAGTATAATGATCGCAATAAAATTCGATGTTGAGAATTTGGTGGAAATATCCGTTTTGGAACCCCCTGAGTCCAAAAAAGTGGTATTTACAAATTGTCTGTCTATATGTATACAAAGCTAGAGAGAAAACTATTCCATCGATTTCGACCAAATTTGCACTAGACATGTAAATTAGGCCTGTATAGACGCACGAAAAAAAGTTTTGAACAATTTTTAAAAACAACCCCCTTTTTGGCCAAAAAAACCCCCAAAAAAGGCTTTAACTGTTTTGATAAAATTTGGCTTATTTGTAGCCCTTAATGTACCATATGCAAAAAAATCGCATCTTTCTAAAAATTCTCGTTTAGCTGATAATAATAATAATAACTGATTTTTGATGGTTTTTGGCCGAAAAGGGGTTGTTTTTCAAAAATTTTCAAATCCTTTTTTCGTGCATCTACACAGGCCTAATTGACGTGTTTGGTGCAAATTATCGGATAGTTTTCTCTCTAGCTAATAATAGTAATATTTATTAGTTACCACTACTTTAATATCACCTCTCCTATCCCTCCTACAATTATGAAGTCACAGTGAATCTGTTTAATAATTTAAATATGTATGCGCCAGTTCCTGGTACCGTTTATTTTTAATAATTTGTTTAGTTATTTGCGAGTAAATGTAAATGTTATTTTTTTAACACTAAAATACAGAGGACTTATGCAGTAGTTTTTAAACAGTGTCATTGGCACTATTTGTTCAGTGGGTTCTATTACTCCTACTAAATAATACTCGCACATAATCTTGATGTTATAGGAGCTGAAACATCACTGAATTAGGTTCAAAGGCTTTTGATTCTTTTTTCCTCATCTCTGCTTCTGAGTATTTCTTGCACAGCGGTTTCGATTTTAAGCCCTCTGTAAATCGTACAGTTTCTGGCACACCACGGTGTACGGTACTATCGATGCCTCGCAGAAATTATTTGAAAGCTTTAAAGGTAAGTGATTTTTAGGTCAAGCCCATTTTAGTGATTACTATAAAAATAGAAGTACAATCAAGCGATGATTTATTGTATGACATAAGTAGGTTACATACTTTCTCATAAATAATAATGATAATATTATTTAATTGTCCACCATTCAAAGCGTTCCCACATACCCAATGACGATATATCGGTATAATTGTAAATGTATACAATAGTTAATAACTATTGCAATCAGACTAACATTAAACTCAACACAGCTGTAATTTTAAAACATAATAATGATAATAGATTCTGTTTTTACCTTGTTTTCAAATAGAACATTCATTTGAACATATTCAAATTTGAAGTACATATATATTTCACCTGAGTCTCGATTTATAAACATAAGAATATTCGTAGTTGCGCCTTGGTACAAAAGGCTTATATCCTTCTTAGCGAACTTCCGTAGGAAAATGGAGCTATTGCAGTGGCTCTTATGGTAAGACCCAAGGTCGGGAGTATCAAATGAGCACCGATCATGGTCCCCAGAACACGTTTTGGGGTGTCATTAAAAATCATATATGTATATATATATATGTATGTAAGTGTGCGCACTCTAACGGACGAATTTTACGTCCGATTTGGACCAAATTTGGTACACACATTGGATTTATAAGTCGCTTGAATTGGCAGGTTAGCCAAAAAAATTGTCCGGAAGTAGACCAAATTTTTGACCGGAAGTAACTGTATGTATATGTGTGTGCGCACTCTAACGGACGCATTTTACGTCCTATTTTTTCCAAATTTCGAACACACGTTGGTTTTCTAAGATTCTTTGACGAGTTCATTAGCCAAAAAAATTGACCGGAAATAGACCACATTTTTGACCGGAAGTATCATGTATATAATTGTGCGCACTCTAACGGACGCATTTTATGTCCGATTTGGTCCAAATTTAGTACACAGGTTGGTTTTCTAAGTCGTTTGGACGAATAAGTTAGCCAAAAAAATTGACCGGAAGTACACCACATTTTTGACCGGAAGTATCATGTATATAATTGTGCGCACTCTAACGGACGCATTTTATGTCCGATTTGGTTCAAATTTAGTACACAGGTTGGTTTTCTAAGTTGCTTGGACGAGTTCGTTGGCCAAAAAAATTTACCGGAACTAGACCAAATTTTTGACCGGAAGTGACTTTATGTATAAGTGTGCGCACTCTAACGGACGCATTTAACGTCCGATTTGGTCCAAATTTGGTACACAGGTTGGTTTTCTAAGTTGCTTGGACGAGTTCGTTAACCAAAAAAATTGACCGGAAGTAGACCACATATTTGATCGGAAGTAACAATTTTTTGAGATTTTTCGTACTAGAATTAAATGTTTTTGGAGTTTTTTTTTTTTTAAATAGACATACGAAATAATTCTGCACATTTTCTTTTTACGCGACCTTATAGCCCATCTGGTTTCCCCAAAAACAGTCAAAACGTAAAATACCGTAAAAGTACTAGAATTAAATCCACGGCTTTTACCGTGGTGACCGATGGCAATATATTTGGTACATGCTGGCAGCACCTTCGTGAGTAGATCAATTTCGCAAATAGTTGTTTGAAACCCAAAAACATATATAAATTTAATTTTGGAAATTCGCTCAACTCAAGTAAGCGGTTCAGCTGCGTGGTCGAATTATTTAGTTTTCCTATCATTCTAAACATAGTTTATGTTTTATGCTCTAAAGATATGGCTTTGGCTACTTAACCTAAATCAAGTTTTTTTAAAATTTCTAACAAAAAAATGTCCCAACCGGGATCCCCACTTTTGTTTAATAATCCCAAACTCCTTATGCTATTTTTAGTAGATTAAATTTATAACAAATAGGCTAGAGTAAAATAATTTCGTTCGTAAATGCAATTTTATCGTTCCGACTCTTGTCCTACTACGATTGTTTAACTTTAAACCACTTCCATTATCAATTACTTTTACGGAACTAAAACTTCGAAACTTTAAGTAAAATTAGACAATGCAGTTTCAATTTAAAATTAGACCTTGTCAACTTCATTATTTTCTTCGAGTTTTATTGCATTTGGCAGCTACCGTGGTTTTTATAACTAACCTAAAATTTCATTCTGTTTTATTAATTAAAATAGCATTATAAACAAATTCATAATAAAGTGCTAAGTTTACTTATTTTTTAATATTTAATGTTTTTTTTTAATGCTATTAACTTTTATCTAATACGTAGCCTATCTAAAGCCTAAACACATTTATGCATTTTCATTATTTAAATCGGGAATTTAAAAGTGTCTTGTGCTAAACAAAATAAAATGTATAAGCTTAAGAAAACATTGGTTTACAAACGTTAGTTTAAAATTAGGTTAGAGAATGTCAATTAAAATACGATGGATTTTGTTTCAATTTGGATATGTTGGGTTAGGTTAAGAAGACTAGATTAGTGTTTGAAATAAGGAAAAGTTGGATTAATATTGAAATTATATTAAGTTATTATACATAGTACTGGTAAAGTGGAATACTAGATGGATAAAGAAGGTATTTATATATTTAATACAATATAATATTAAATATTAGTTAGTGGTCTGGAGACTACTCCATAATTAAGTTAGGATTGAAATTATGTTTTTGTAGGATGCAAATTAGGTTAGCTTGGCTCATTCAAATTAGGCTAGATTCGATTAGGATTTAATTAAGTTACAATAGATTAGGATTGAAATTAGGTTATGCTGTGATTCAAACTATTCTAGGTTGGGTTAGGATTCAACTTATGCTAGGTTAGATTAGGATTCATTTTAAGTTTAGGTTAAATTAGGAATCAATTAAGCTAGGTTGGGCTAGGGTTCAAATTAGGCAATGTTATTAGGATTCAAATTATGCCATATTCGATTAGGATTCATTTTTAATTAGGTTAAATTAGAATTCATTAAGCTAGGTAAGACTCTTCTTGAAAGGATCACAGCAAGACTTTACGTAATAATTGAAAGCTCGAGTCGACTGTAAAATAAGCAACATAGCTTTCGAACGAATCACTCTACGGTGGATGCGATGAGTGCTGTAAAAGAAA
>JAGFPH010001402.1:0-39445 GCA_018207615.1 Philaenus spumarius
TCCCTCGAAATGAATTAGGTACTTTATTCGCATCTCTACATTTTTCAGCTACTATGTGAATTTAAGTCTACTTTAATTTTGTAAATAATATTTCAAACTCTAAATACACTTTAATCTGTGTATTTCATTTTTTTTCTTCTTTAAAAACTTTCAGTACAGCCTAAATATTATATTTTATGTAACTAGCCTATTTTCATACTAAAGCCTAGCTTAAACAATTTATATAATTTTTGTACAAATCTAAAGCTGTGTAATCTTTAATAAATAAGGACCTTTAAAAAACCTATAATTTAAATAACTATATCTCCGATATATTTTGAGCTATAACCAATAAGCTTTTTAAAGATTTACCATGTGGTCCATAGACATGTAGTAACAGTTAAAGTAACATGACAAGTTAACTTTGGTTAAGTCTTGCATTAACAGTTAACATTTTTATTTTAAAATACCTGCTTGTCACCTATTATCAAAAAAAATTATAAAGGCAAACTTTTAACCTAAAAGCTTTTCACTATGCTTGGTTTTAAAGCCTACTTTAATTCTAAAAAGATGTTATTTTGTTTTAATGCAGTGTATTACTGGTGCAAGTACTACCCATATGTTCTGCTACTTAAGGCAACTACAACACCATGTTTTCTTCAAAATGCAACTACAACATGCAACTTTAATGATTATTTTCTGCGACAGTGCCTTCCTTTTAAAATAGCTATGAACCAAAAATACCATATCTTCTAAAATCTGCAGTGAACTTTATAAGAAACTTTTTGAATAGGCTGTGTACTTTTATGTTTTGTAACACATGAATAAATTTTAATATATGTCTTTTATAATTAATAATACTTGGGAGGAGCAGCTATAGCAATTTTCGGACCTCAGTCCTTAAAGGACTAATATTAGAAATTATATATATATTTTTTTTTACAGAGAGACGTCTCACAATTTCATTTATTTTTTTTTATTATTTAATTATACTTAGCTTTACAGTTGGCCAACGACATAAATATTACTTATTAACAAATCCATGGTACTATATGTTAAATTTTGTAATTTTGTCTAATTTATAATTTTGTATAAACCTTGTAATCATTATTAATGGGGAGGGTTTTTCAACTTTTAAATTTTTAGGGAGGGAACTTTTAAAATTAAACTTAAATTGTAATCTAACCTTTTTTCATTTTTTCTGTATTTTAAGGGCATGTAAATTTTTTCATTTTTATTACTAAGGGCATATAAATTTTTTTTATTTTGGTTAATAAACCTAAATTCAATCTAGCTTTTCCTTTATTGAGTTAACCTCAATGTATCATAATGATTTGTAAGTGATCAGCTGAGACATTTCTGCAGTTTGGTGATTTTTGTTTAAAAAGGTAAGTCTTTGAACATGTCCAGTCTATGTGGCCCAGTATAGCTTCCGATTCGTTTAATTCGTTTTTATCTAAGACTGGTACAGTAACGAAAGGAAAAAGTTCAACTTTAGGCCTACATAACAAGTAGTAAACATTTTTTGTATTTTTCTCATAAGCTTAAAAAAGTTTCGTAATGTAGTTCTAAATAGAACTGTATAAAAACATTGATCAATTTCAAATTTTTTATTTTGAAAAAAACAGTTTTTATGTTCCAAGTACACGACTGGTAACAAACTTAGGCCTAGATTGTAACGTCATTTACTAATATATGCTTTGCCCAAAAATGAAATATTATTATAACAAAGTGTAGAGGATAAATCTGGTCTTTCCTTAGTTCACAAAAGTGTTTGAGTTATATTTATTTGAATAACAAAATGACATCAATCTAATGAAAAGTGGCTAGGCTACACTCTGCGTATAGGACGAGACATTTGAATAGCGTGGGAACCCACGCGCTAGACTTTCTCACTAGAACGTAATAATTTTGTACAATTCAACTGTCGTCTAGACAGACAAAAAACCGGTTATCCCACTGTTACAAACTTCAGACTTTGCTGTACAAAATGGTGTAAAGAAATCTGTCAAAACATTTGATATGGTAGGCGTAAAATCACTTGACAAATGTGCTGTTTCATTGGTTGAGAAACTGTCCAATCGCAAGGGTTTACAGTAATTCTTGGAAAAAATACAATTTTTATAGTGACATCTGATTGGAAAGACATTAACAGAAAGATAAAATCTTGACGAATCCAATGGTATCGTTATAATTGCCAAAGAAATATTTGTGTAGATGGTCTTAAACGTTGAAGAAGTGGGAAATAACAGTACAATTGTATGCAGATTCGCGCACGGAAAGAGCTGTAGACCGATGTGCATATTTTAAAACGATGATTACGTATGTAAATATACGTTTTACGAAAAAGTTATAAATACAAAAATTAAAGTTTAATTCATTTCCTTTCCAATGGTGCCAGTTTTATTACGATTGGATAATTCTAAGTGAATTAATTAATCGAAAATGCAAATGTATGCAAATTCTCGCTAATTGTCGAAATAGCTGCATCTTGCGCCTGAGAGAACGTCACTTTGGGCAGTCTGCCACTGGGAGGGTTAAAGAGAACTTACCAAAAAAGACAGTTTCGGAACAAGTCCAATTACATGCGACATTTAATTGATGAAAACCACAGTTAAACCGACTTCGCAGAAACTTTAAACCTATAAAGATTTTTAGTAAAGGAAAATTTATGAACGCTGTGGAGGAGTTTGAAATTTATAAGGCATTTAAAGTAGAAAACAAAAACGATGAACACCAACTATTAAATTACCAATTGAATTTCAACTCGAACGCCCTATACGACACAGCGAAAAGAATGCAGGAAGCCCGCGGCAAATAATAGTTCCGAGTGTGCACAGACAACGGACAGGCAGTCGACATCAGGTAGCCATAAGGTGTACACTTATTAACTGTGTTTTAAATGTGTTGTTGTTTTATGTGTTTCTACCTCCATTCACGAGATATTCTGATGATGGGTTAGACATCCCGAAACGCGTCAAGTAAATAAACAAAAAGAGGTCACTGACGGAACAATATAAGGCACTGTACTATTATATTGTTATTAAGTGACCTGGTTACTGAAAAAATGAATTTATTATGAGAGTCAAGGTTTATCCCCAGTAATTTGACACACTTATTTTCTGTTCTACACTGACTAAAAATAATCTCCTCAGTTGTTTAATTATTCACAACTAATATATTTGCTTTAAACCAGTGATAAGATCTTCTATCATATAATTTTTTATAGGTTTACGACTCTGTCACTGACAGAGCAGTGTATTAGTCGTAAATCGCGGCTACAACAACAACAAGCCACGATACTTGTTTTGTTTTCTATACTTCATAACAAGTATAGGGAAAGAAAATCGAGACAATTAACAAATCCTTCTTATTGTTTTGGGCCCAGCCGTGATCCAAGAGGAATGAAAATAATCTGAACGTGTAAATATGTCATAAGACAGAAAAAACCCACTGGAACAAAGGTGATGTTTGTGATATATGCGACCACTGAAGGCTAGGGATTAACGAAAGGGACAAGGAGGCATTAAGTAAAGTTTGGCTAATAGACTAGTACATATATAAGTGAAAATATATTAATACTTTTTGTTTATAACAAATTTTAAAATTTTATTGTAACCTTACACGTACAATAATGGCTTTCCCAACGTGTGGTTGAAAAAGCTGAATGGGATTTCATTTGTAAGGTAAACGTTACATGTTTTTAGTTACCTTTAGACATTTTAAAACGGGCTTAAGTTTGATCAGTGACTGAATAATAAATATTCAATAAACTAACCTCAAAACATTCTTCTAGAGTGACGGACCTGCCTTGCTCAGCATTGGCTTTGAGCTCCTTGACACTGGCATGCTCTTCTAACTGATCACTGTCATCCGCGATGGAACTGTAATACAGAATCAAGCAATTAATTAAATAATTTTTTAGGGATAAAGAAACAATCTTTTCTCAGTCTGCCATAGTTGATTTCCTTTAGAATGGATAAAAGTACCACAAAGAAAGTTGGAATGGTTACAAAACATTTGTACGATATTTTGAAATTCACACTTTTGTAAACATAAAAATTATGGAGTGTTTCAGAATGAATATCTGGGTTTTAAGGCTTTTTAGTATTTATTACATTTAACTTACAATTATAAATAATACATCAAATAATGAAACGAAAGAGTAACTCAGTTTCTCCTAAAAGTGTTCAATGTGAGCACAATTTGTCCCACGGCATACATCGAGACATTAGCCGAGTTCGTCCTAAACCTTGTTCAGTGTGTCTGGAGTAATTGTTGCAACAACTACTTCAATCATCTTGATCTTTCACGAACCCCCAAAGGTAAAAATCGTATAGAGTCAGAACGGTTAAACGTGGAAGCCATGCGAAACAAACTCTGTCATTAAATTACAAGTGAAAAAACGTGGACCAAGACCGGGATTTGAAACCAGGATTTTTTCACTTGTAATTTAATTAAATTAACCCTTACTGAGGAAGTAAGCAGAAAAATTATTACAAACTAAAAGTAATATAAGCTCTGTCATCCGGCCAATCCAACAGTCGGCTACAATGCCGTTCAACCTTAATCACGTACAAAGTTATACCAGTGAGACAGCACATCATCTTTCTGCCTTCTGTGGTTCAGATTCTTCCAATTGAGTGAAGAGCCATAGTTAGCGCATCAAGCTAAGAATTACATTTGCTTCAGCAAAAAAGAAATGGCAGTAAACTTTCTGCCAAAATATGGTCTAATTTAGGGGAGAATCGTTACAACTGTACATCTCTTGCGGATTTGCTAACCCACAGATGTGCACATTATGTGTCCACTTAATGACTTAGGTACACAATATTCACCACTGAAGACGACACGATCCATAAAACCTTCATCAACATGCAGCACATATTGTTTGCAAAGTTACCACATGAGCCATAGTCTGTAGGCTTAAAAGCTTGTGACAACTGCAAACGATAAGGATTCACGATTAGTCTTCCACTGATTTCTTGGGGTTACGCATGAAAGACTCTTTCACTCGTTCAACATTTCTTAGTCGACCCATACTCTACTTTTTGGAAAGACAGCCGCTTTCTTCAAACTGATGATACGCAGGTTATTATCACTTGGAGGAATATGGACTCACATAATACTATAAATACCCAAAAAGCTTTCTGTTCACTAGTCGCCATTTTTGCTACTAACGCTTCCTTTAGGAAGACAGAGGAAGCAGAGCATGCACACAGGTGTACCAACGGAACTGTTTGAGTTGCTCTTTTATTTGATGCATTATTTTATAATTATAAGTTAAATGTAATAAATACTACACAACCTTAAAACCCTGATATTTATTTTGAAATATCCTGTATTACATGTACTCATGTTACAGTACAATAGAAACTATCTGGTCCAACCTCGGTGAGTTCAAGACTCTGGTTGGTCCAAAGTGGCGTGGCCAAGTCAAATTGTTTATGACTAAATACATAGTCAGCAATTCCATTGTTTACCAGTCAGTAGTTTCGTTACCTCAATTCATCTAGCGTCTGTGTGTGGTAATTACTCATCGTGTGTAATTGTGCATGTAGTTTTCGTATTAACATTTTGTCAGAAACAAATGTCATTAATATAAAGCTTTTAAATCTAGTATACAAATAGGCCTAATCATGACATTTAAAAATCAATTTTGTAAATAATACAATATGAAAAATCGGGCATCGAAAGGGTTAACACAGTCGCATAGGTTTCATACCTAGTTACTCCCCCTGTCTTCATTAGTCTAACTGGCATAAAGTATAAAGACCATATTATCAATTCACCTCTCTTTCGCCTCCAGATCCCATTCCAGTACAAGCTTAACATGCGGCTGTCCTGCTCCAGCATCACAAACAGCCAACGCCTGATCTATAGGTTGTGTATACATCGGATGATCCACAGCTGGATCTAGGTAGCTATGGTCTCCTGTACCTGCTTCGCCTCCAGCGTCGCACACTCTGATACGGAACAGTGGGATAGGTTGGTCCGTCGTGAGTACATCATCGTGTAACGTCCACGCCATCTCTTTGAGTAACAACTTCTGCAGGTCTTGGTACGATGTCTCTCTGCATACTTGCATAGTGTAAGGACTGCTAAACCTGTGAACAAAGTACGATTCAAACACTGTCAATAATTCAAGCTTATCTGAGTTACTCGTCAGAATAACCTAAACAATTTTGGTACAGGACAACTTGTCATATTCGGACTAATGTGGCGATCGGCCAATCCGGATATGGAAAAATCCAGATATAGCAAGGTCATTTATAAATAGTCAAAGGGCCCAAAACAATGAAAGCCATTATTGTTGAATACTATTTTTAGATGTTTCAAGCGGTTTGGACTTGTATTTACTCTACTGCAATGTACTATAGGCTAACAAATTGATGTTCTGTATACAACAGTAGACTATTGATAATTAAAAGTAAACAATAAAAGAAAACAGTTTACATTGTAAAAACACAATTTTAATTATTACAATACAGTAATTAAATATCTAAAGTATGTAGATAGAGTACTGTACTTATAAACACACTAGCTTTAAAAACATTACCGGTAGGCCTACAGTTCGGCAAAGTAAAATATAAATTAAGTTTTACTTACAGTACCGTAAAGGAATGCTAATGGCTACATCAGTTTTGGAAAAAAAGTTGTGATTTTCGAGGAGAGCATCATTGACCGTTTCAATTGCCTATTCATTGCCGCTAAGAATAGACTAGGCGCGGCATTATTCTAGCTGCAATTTCACTTTTCCACCCCATCCACCACACAACCAAAATACGAAAATTTGTTTGGAGATGGGTCTGGATGTGACAGGTCGTACTGCAATTCATTTCCCCGACTGTCCTAAATATTTTTCAATTACAGCAATGCAATTTTATCTCAAAATAGCGGCCAACAAATTGTTTTTACATTTTTTATGCCTTTTTTTGTTTTTTTATCGGCTGTAAGCTGAGAGCGGCCATTCCTTCTTGCCAATCGCATACTATTCTACGACTTTGCATGAAATTTCCATTCAAAGTGATGTACTTCGATACAATTAGTTGTACTAAGTATATTCTGTGCATCAGTGATGAACAAATCTACATTAGTACTTTCTTATTTATTATTCTGTAAATGATGTTGTGTCGTCAGTCGATCGACGCTTGTCTACTGCGCAGTAGCAATTATGTCGTAGTTAGGTCCGTGCCGCCGTTTACTGTTTTGAGGTTACTTTGAATTATTTTGTGCCTTTTGTGTGTAATTAGTGGAATGAATATGAGTGAAAATAGCTTAGCGAACGGCAAATATATTGAACAGTATTTGAAGGAATCTTTGAACTATGATCTGAATATATTCAGTGACAAAGAGAAGGAATACGAAACCATTCAACAGTTAGGCTGGATTGGTAATTTCTAGATTACTAAATTTTATGTGAATAATTTTTATTGTTTTTTTGGTAATTTCATTAGCTTTAGTATTGTAATAAAAGGAGTAAAAAAATTATCTAAAAGTAAGAAATTATCTTTTTATTACTAGCAGTAGCGGCTCGTGCTACAGGTTCACAGTGAAAATTCCTTTAACCATAGTATTTTAACGGCTACAAATATTTAGTTCTGAGTTTCGTAAATCCAATAATATAGAGTGAAAAATTGTTAAAATACAACAGCGAGATACATAACGCAGCTCTAGAAGCGTTGTATATTTTGGCTAGTTCAACTCAAAGAATGAACCTTTTGACTTGGGAGCCCGTATTGGGGAGTGAAGGGGGAATTGCCAGTATAACATTATTTGTCTCTGTAGTCTAGATACAGTGACTCTCGTCTCCATTCGAAGACAGTCGAAGCTACACTTCACATCTGTGTTACGTAAACATCGCGCTTATTCCGTTGTGTGTTTGTTTACCTACTGCTAACAAATAAAGAATAGTAATATATGTAAGATAACATTGTTCTTAATTTTTCATTTATAATTAATTTATATACTCCAATCTATTATGAAATCTGTAACCTGATTCTTCCCCCGTCCACGCTTTTCTGTGGTGTGTTAAAACAGTTAAATTGTAGTAAAAAAAGGCCATAAAATGCAATTTTTACGGTTGGTAAGTTTGAACCCCAAACTAATAACTCAAGAGCCCTCATTGCTTAGTAGTATAATATAGCAGTAGTTACTCGAGTATACTCCAATACCTGCATATTAAATGGACCTGGGGGATCCGAAGGAGTCCCGAAATGAGAGTTATAACGGTTAAGTTGACGTTTTCTTGAAAAATGAAAATTATACTCCACAAATAATCATGAATGTTTAAAACAAATAATATTCTACACACCTCACACACTGGTCTTCGAATGTCAATACATTGATCCAGCAAAGCAGAATGTATTCACCAGCGTCAGAACTTGCTTCTTTCAGTTGAGGTAGCTCCAAACAGTAGATTGGGTCCGTGTGTTTTATACTGCTCACTGGCTGCTTGTCTGTAAACATTTTCAAAGTTGGAGTATAACCACAGCTTAATCCGGTAGAGACTGGCCGGCACTTAAATACTAGGATAGCCATAGAATTCCAGGGTACATTTTTGTAGTTTACACAAGCATTTAATAAAATTAGTATGACTTTTGAACAGTTTAACATAATCTAGTGAAGTAATTATACTAGAACACAAATATTTAAAAAATACATTTAGTATTCTTTTTATTGTTTTTTTGAGAAAAAATTAACAATTTTAGTACTTTTTATTTTCTGAATGATTTTTGATTAGGAAAAGAAATAGTGAGTGTCTATTCAGTATATATTTTTGGAATAAGTTTATACATTCGTAAAATGCATATAAGATTCTACTAAATGAAATCTCTACAATACACTACTACATAAATATAGAAATATGAATTTGGTTCTAATTAACTAAAAATGCAGGAATCAGACCGTATTATCAAAATACGAGGAGTATTTGATTTTCAAAAATAACGGAAAAAAGGCCTTTTAACCCTCCAAGTGCTAACATCGCATATGCAATTGTAGAGCAATGTGATTTAAAAAAAATAAAGGATTTTCTTTAGACTTTTTAGATGCAAAGTAGAGGGGTTGTTACATGCTGTACACAGTGAATTGTACACTGTAGCCTACGTTACACAATGTTTTCAATGAGTCCGACTAACCAGAAAAAGTCCGATGGAATCCCAGATCGTCTATTTCTGTGATAAGCATATGAGGTTCAGGTACTCCTGTGTCCGAGGCCAACAGTTCTCTCAAGTCCTTTACATCGGCATGCAAAGGTACGGACAACCCAAGTTTTACCTGTAACATTTTCAACATCAGTTTATATAAATTAACAAAAGTTATGTTCATACATATTTTCATACATAACATATTCAGGGTAATTCAATTAAAGTATAGAACTAACATAATACACCAGTTCAACTGCCCGAATATCTGTGAACGCTAGCGATAAGCATCGATTGTCGATGTTTGATGATGTGAGACAGATAATTTTATAAAGTAAATTTTACACCACCTATGTTTACCACATTAACTTTTTATATTAACGTACAAGGGTAGTTCAGAAAGTAAAGAACGATTGCGCACTACGCTGATGGAGCACTAATTCGATCAATCCCCTGCTTAACCCTGTAAATGGCAGACTGCACTTTGGGACGCTCTCTCGGGCAACAAGCTCGAAAATAGCGAGAATTTGTATAAATTTGCTTATTCTGTTATTTAATACACTTAAGATCATCCAATCGTAATAAAACCGGCATCGTTGGAAAGCTAATCAATTAAACTTTAATTTTTGTATTTTAAACTTTTTCGTAAAACGTATATTTACATACGTAATCACCGTTTCAAAATTTTAGTACGCAAATCAGATGTGATTCACGCGTCAATGAACCCCGTATACTGTCAAGATTTTTTTCTCATTTTCAACGGTCTGCAACTCCTCACAGAAGTAATTTATGAAGAAGATCATAACAGCATTGAATTCAGCAGACGATTCTCTTTAAAATGGTGTCTTCAAATCATATGTTACTTTAAAAACAGCTGTTCTATAGGATTTACGGTGAAAGCTTGTAATTGGTCATAGATTTAGCCAATATGCAAGCCTGTTTACAATCGATTCTTACAGTCTTATCCCTAAAATGTATAATATATGGTTTTAAAGAGAAAACTTCACAGTTTTTATCTATGTCCAATTCAATACATTTAGATTTCATAGGTTGGTACCAATGAACTTCTAAAATATGCTTACAAAGTAACTTTGTCAAACATCGCAGTTCGTTTTATACGTCAGTTATAACATTTGTTTTGTGTTACTTTATGGTTATTAAAGTTTATAAAATAGTGTTATATTGTATTTTAGTTATAAATAAATAAGTGTAGATTGTGTTTTGAGTGAAATTAGGCTTATAACTGTGTTCTAATAAAACGGTAAGTGAAGAAATAAGGTAGCCTAGAAATAAGGTTTTAGGTTAGTCTGCCGATTTGATATTTTTGATTTTTCATTACAAAATGTAAAGTTATTTGAAACCTGATAGAATGCTATTCGATTCTACATTTCATTCTCAATTTTTTGGTATAAAAAAAAACATTTTTTGAAGTAAAAAATGTTCAAAGTGTTATTTTGAACTTAACAATTGTGAAATTGAAATATATTTGTACATATTTCTATTTAGAACTAAATTATAAAACTGTTGTGTATTTTGAAAAAAATTACAAAAATGTTTTACATTTTTTATGTAGGCATAAAGTTGGTTTTTTCCTTCCGTTTCTGAACATTTTTTGCTTTCTAAGGTAATAACTTTTACAATTTTAAAAGAAACTAATTTTTAGTGGCATATTTGCATTCTTTGAAGTTTTTTCTACAAAAAAGCTATGGAACACTTTTGGATTGTGCTTCATTTACTATTTTTTTAGAATTTAAAAAAAAAAATGCTTGCAAAACGCTAAAAACCGGCTTTTCAATTTTTGCTATAGCACTGCCATATGTAGGGTTAAGTGCGAGCCAAGTTTTGTTGCTGAATGGTCGTGCGGCATTATTCTGTAACCTTTCAAAATGGCAGCACCCATCGAAAATCTCACCTCTAATGTGAGTGCGTAGTGCCGTTCGTTTTCTGAATACTCAAAATGTTCGGCCTATTGAAATTGATAGGCAAATAAAGACTGTTTATGGTGGTAGTGCAATGAATGAGGGAGGCTTCAGTGAGAAAATGGTGCCTAATGTTTAATCAAGGAAGAACCAGTGTGCACGACGAAGATCGGAGTGGGAGGCCATCACTCGTTACAGATGAGTTGAAAGCAAAAGTTAAGGAAAAAATATTACATGGATATTTCCCACAAATTTCACGACTGCTCATACATGAAATAATGACAGAGCACCTTGGCTACAAAATATGTGTGCTAGTTGGGTGCCTAAGAATTTGGACTGATGTCCATAAGATGAAATGGATGGGAGCAGCACTTGCATTTTTTAATTCATTATCACAATGATGGCGACAAATTTCTTGACCGTATTGTAACGGGAGATGAAACTTGGGATTCATATGTGACCTCGAAAAACATGGCAGCACTCAAACTGCCCCACAAAACCCAGAAATGAAAAACCGAACTTAAACACCAGAAAGCATCAGTCTCATGTCAAAGTTGGAAACTAGTCTTTGAAACTGTAGTTTCATTTCCCGTGGTAAAGTACAATATGTAAATTTTGTTTATATTGATTTTTAGATTCTAGGAGCAGTATGTAGGCCTACTCACGATTTTGAGGTAATGATAATCTTAAAAAGCTTTCACTTCTAAACAAAAATGCTGCAAATACTGGGAATACACTTTTATTTGGAAGCATGGCCAGATTTATTAGAAATATAATTTTCTTTGTAAATATATTAACTCTAACCTTAATTACAATTAAAATTTTACTATTTCAACTATTTGTTTAGTGTTATCCTCCTTCATGTCTTACTTACTTGTCTCGGCTGTTGGTTTGTGTAAAGAACGGTGACAAAGATAGGTTTGTACTGGTCCTGCGGTACAGGAACGGAGACGCACAGGAACGGATCAAACGTGTTCGACTGTCGTTTACACCTCGGACAGGTGAGCGATGAACGAAACTGAGCTTGGAAAACTGCGTGGACGAAACTGTTGTTGCATCTGACGTGGTTCGCCAAAGTCTCGGCAGCGACGATGTCATCCGGTCGTCCGAATGAGTTCTGCAAACAAACAAATTAGGTTAGGTTACTTTGTTTACTTTAATATTAAACACAATACATGGGTTAAGCTTTCACTCAGTTCAGTTCAGATAACAGATCGATTTTATATTCATAGACGATGCTACTCAAACTAAGCCTGGTTTGAGTGAGAAGTAAGCTGAGGTATTCTTTTAGCTTCTATATTTGCCACAAAGCAGGACATCGTCGCAGAACAAAATTAGGTCTACAGAAAGATACAAAGAACCAATTTTTTTTGTGGGGCATAGACGAAAATTTTGTCTATATATTTTTTTGTGTATATCTCATTATAGATGAGGTTATCAAAAAATAGTCCAAATCAATCCCCTAAATGAAAAGAAAATTGCATGGTTTGCAATGCATAAATGTAAGAGTATGTATAAGAGAATATGGCAAAACTTTTGATAGGCTCCACCAATTCTTGCCTAACTGTATCTATATACAGTTACATGCTTTAGCTTTGTTGAGAAATTGCGGTACTTCCTCGTTCTGCCACACTCTCTTATACATACTATGCCCTCGAGGGCCCTTACTTTTACCCCATTAGAATTTATAGTCAGGTTCACAGTGTGGATTGCTATGTATGCATGACTTGAGAACATGGCTGTCTCTGGTGAGCGTAAGCTTGTTGTTTGAACAGTTTGCTTAGGAAAAAATTATTTTTTATATCTCAGCATCCGGGTGCTGGAGTTAAGTATAAATCTTCCAACAGCGGAGATGTTATACAATATTTTTTTGACGACAAATCCGCAGCAAAAAAATGAAGAAAGTGACGAAGTTGTGACCGATGTAGGCCTAATCGACGAGTCTAGGCCATGCAATTCATGGACGAACACGGAGACAGATGATTGGTATAATCGTTCTATCACACCTGGTATATCAACTGATTGTTTGATTCTAGCGAAATTCAAAAACTTCTGGAGAAAGTACGAGGTAAGTAAAACAAATTCAATCAAACTTAAGGCTTGGTCGGAGTGAAAAAATATTTTTGAGTTGACCAGCTCTCCAAGTGGCAAAGCTGTACACTACTGGCATTGAGTTTGTGTGTGTTTTATTCTTCCGCTAGAAAATATTTAGGTCAGCTTCATAAAGGCGTAGGTTGGAGATGTAACACTGACTGTAGAAACATACGGTAGGCCTACTGAAATGTGAATGTGAGACAATGTATGTGAGTATGTGTATTAAACACAGCTTTCTCTCACACATTCAAAATTAAAGGATACATTGTTTGACTAGTATTCCTCCGTGAGCAACAAGTTGTTGTGATAACCACCAGAGTGCAGACTAAACACTCGAGTAGGAACACAAATTCGGCAAGTAAATGCTTCCACAATAAAGCAGGTTTTTTTCGTCATAAATTATACAATTTTTTTGAAATTACTTTGATTTGAAAGGTAATTTATTGAAGCTAATAATTTGAAGTAATTATTTACTTTTATTTGATGGTAAAACCTTCAATGTGGTGAGCTTTTTACATTTTTGACATTTGCATTATTAAATAAAAAAAATTGCAAACTTTGATTTTGACTTCAGTCAAAGAACAAATTTACTTCAAAAAAATTTTTAAAAACTAAATAATATCCACATTCGGACAGTCCGAACCTTTAAAACGGAATATTCAAGTTTACCATTGCTCTTATGCCACTTTGGAGTATATTGGTAATTCATTTTATTAATTCTGCAAGAGATTTGCTCAGTTAATTGGGATCTAAATAAATTCACCAGTGCCATTTACTCCAGCTATTCTAACTTCATTTAATAGTTTCTGATATTGCCTTCCGATTCTACACCTTAAAGTTTTACTCAGTTTGTTCAGGTTTCGCAACATTTGTTTTGCCACAAGATTAAAGAAGCCTTAAAGTTGGATGTGTTGTCACGAATCTATTATGTAATATCAGATATAAGCAGTCAGTCTCATGTCAAAGTTGGAAACTAGTCTTTGGGCTTAACTCTTAGAATACGTAGAGCTTACATTTTCCCTATTACAGTAAGACCTCGATAATCCGGCACGCTCGGGGATCCGGTGATGCCAGATTATCGAATATGCCGGATTATCGAGGTCTTCCTTTAAAATGGTTTAAACAGGGAATAAACTATAAATAAACGCCCATGTACTATATATGAACACGTAAATTATACGTTGAAACTACGTAACATTAACTGCGTAGAGAGATTGCCGCTAACTAATGGGCCTCAGGTAGGCACGGCTCCACTCCCCTTTGTTATTGGCTTCCGTTAGTCAGAACAGTACGTGGTGGGGGTTTGCTATTTTTACTCCAATCTGTCACAAATTCTTCGAACCCCTTTCGCTTCCAAACCGTGCAAAGCCAGGGTGTCTACTGGTCACGGAAAAGTCGCGGATTTTGTTGAAAGGTCATGGAAATAAATTTTAAAAGCCTAAAACAAAATCATGTTGTACATTAAATATTTATAATATAAGCTCTCTGAGCGCTGGATTGTAACAAATATAAAAAAAAGGTTTATACCTACACTATCGTGCGAGTGACACGCTGATGTTATAATTGAGATCATAGCCTCGGGGCTTCAAGATGATAAAATATGTTTCCTATAATAACGTGATTAGTTTTTTATAAGACATATCTAGCCTTTAAAATAATTTTGAGCATATATGAAGCGGAGTAATTATGTGTTTTATGTTGTATCAATGTCTTTTTTGTCAAAACATGAATATAAACCGGCACAGCGTTCGGTAAGCGGGGAGAATGGGCGTAGTAGTGAACAGTGGAGCAGACAAGTTGCGGCGTAGTGATGCGCGATTGTTTGATGTTCGAGATGTTTGAACAATCGAGACAATCGACTAAAACATCACGCAATCGAGTATCACTAGTTGGGTGTATTACTAAGAGAAGTAGACATAAGATTTTAAGTTTTACAGAATAAAGACTTTGTATATAGAAACTCGATTGTTTAAATTTGTACCCTAAAAGTCACTGATTTTTATTTCTGGGAACTAGTAGATACCCTTAAAGCGGTTTTAAATCGATCAACTATTTACAAGAAATTCAATGCATCTTTTTCCAAAGACTTCAATTAGTTCAAATAATCTTCATTAAGTGGAATACCTTCAACAAAATACTGTCAGCAACGAAAGTGTTAAACGGTCCCTTTAACGTTTTTAAGACGACGAGAGCACATTGTTTTGAACAAGTTTATGAGTAGTAGATTTTTACACACTGTTTTTAACGGATGCGGAGCTAACAGACGATGTAGACCGGGCTTAAATCACTCAATAATTACAAAAACTACCATTTTTAATGAGTGCAAATTTTCAAGATGATGGATGCCGAACTATTGGGTCTGCCGGATTATCGAGGTCTTACTGTATTTCTTATCGACAAACCGAATGTTATTTACTTTTATTCTTTCAGTACCGTAACAGATGACAGAGTTTCTGACAAAAAACTTAAAACATATCTTGATAACCTATACAATATATATAAGCGGCTTTGACCTGACTGACTGACATAGATTTAACGTAGAGCAAAAACTTCTTAAGATACAAATACTAAAATTTGAAGGTATATTCTTACGGAGTCATAGACGCACACTAACAAAGGATTTTTCAACACTTTTATTTTAAAGTATAAAAGTAGTGAACATTCGGCGGTACACTCCCAGTCCTAATTCAGATGAAACAGCTGTTCGGATCCAAAGCTTAGCAACACATGTTTGTTTACATTTATTACCATAGCAACCAAATAAGCAAACTTAGAATATTGAACAGGAAGTTAGCTATATGAATGCGGATAATGTCGCAAAGTGCGACTGAAGACATTTTTAGTGAAAAAAGTGATATCTAGGGAAATTTGTTGTGTTAAAACCTTTCTGCACCCCTGGGGCATCACTCACAGGTATGGATAAATTAACTAAAGGAATATTGATAACCGACAAAACCTGAAAACATAAATTAGTAGGATTTGTCTAAAACACAAGTTTAGCCTAGGAACAAATTTTGTTTATATAGGAAATAGAGGAGTCCAAGGCCACTCCACCACAGCGACCCACTAGGTTCTATTGTGGAATGATTTTCAATTCAATGATCATTGCATACACCTCCCTGGCCGCTTATGGAACCAAGGAGGGTCTTGGGCCTTGGGATTGACAACAAGGAAATCTTCCCAACTAACAAAAGGACTTCCGTGTACCATGAACCTTCTTCACGCAAGACCCTCACACTCGCACAGCAGGTATTGAGCCGACTCTATCACAAGAGAGAGCAGAATCGTCAGGAGTCTTCCAAAACCAGCCCCATTTTTTTGAGGTGGTACTTGGCCGGGAAGTGACCCGTAACGATACCTACAATCCGTCTAAGATTGTTTCTGCATTCTAATAGAAGCTTTTGACTTAGAGAGGCAGATTAACATTTAGCCCTTAAGGGTCTGCTGTAGTGGCAGCCATCTTGGATTTTTATCCCATAAGAAATGGTTAAATTTCAAACCATTTATTTCGTTTATTTTTTATCATAAAATTGTTTGCAAAGTCTCATTTTAAGCACAGTCACAATACGCATCCGTCTTGCAATTTAAATTTTTTTTAAATGCTTTTGATTTTGACATTTTGTAAGTACAAAGTTTGAATTTTTCCTAACACAATAAGAAATTAATAACGAAAAATAATTTGCAATAAGGATCCGAAATTTTATAAAGAATATTCAGTTTTTTTTTCAACACTCAATTACAAAAGATAGACTTATAAAATGGTATGAAATGAGGCAATGTCAGTGCAAGAAATTGCACTGTTTAGATAGGGATATAGTGAGAGGCGTTTGCGTTCTGGTGGATTTCTCGTTTACTAGAGCAGACCCTTAAGTGCATACTTTTGCATATCTGCAAAGCTAAACTAACATAGCTTGTATTCAAACAAAAGTAGATAAAATACTCTGAATCCCTCCTTTACACATCTGCAAAAGTGTGCATTAGCAATACAACTATAAACTTTGCCACCAGAATGTGCTGTTAACTTGTTTTATTATGTTTATAAATCTATGTAATAGGTTATGCAGTCATCGATAGTTTATCGATTTCTAGGCAGAATTTAAAGGAGTTAATGTTTTTATTAACAGTTCATAATTTTTAAGTGGTTTCTGTGGCATTTTAGCTATGTATTGGTGAAGTTTTATTGTTGTTTTGGTATATTTATTGATTGTATGTTTAAAAATGATTTCTTTCCATATCTGCAAAGTTGTGCAGTGAGTGTTATTTTGACTTTGAGATAAGGCCGTATAGCTTGGCACTGAAGAACAATATATTATTACCTTATTATTATACTTTTTAAATGATATTTTTTGATATCTGATACTTTATGGTTCAAACTTGTTATTTTAATTTTGTTTAAACATTTAATTAATATTTTTTAAATTTTGTTTGATGTTTCTTACTTAAACACCTAATTAATTACAAAAGAAAATCAGAGTAATATTAGTGTTTTGTTGTTGTTGTTTATGTTAATATTTTTTCATCTAAATGTATTTTTATGTAAAAATGTGAGTTTTTAGTAACTTTAGGCCTAGTTAAGTTGTCTAGTGTATGAAAACAAATGGACAGTATAAAAAATGACTTTGATAATATTTAGCATATTGTATTCCATCTTAAATCGAAATGATGCTATAGTGCACACCTTTACACATATGCAATGAAATAAAAAACCCCAATTAATGTTAATAAAACAGCTTGATATTTTATTTTAGTATTTTCCCCCTTTTAAATGATGACATATGAATACAAAAAAAATTTTTCCCTCAAAATAAAAAATTGATCTTCTAAGGGTTAATCTGCCTGTGCCCAGGAGCATTGTTCCAGTGTGAGGACCAACTTTTATCCGTCCGGATTTCAACAACATTTCTTGGATGGCTCTTGAGCCTCTCATGGAAAGTATCTGGGCTGAAGGATTTTTGGTCTTCTAGCCAGGTGATCCGCCGCCTCTTTACCCTTTATGCCTATAAGGCCAGGCACGCATTGTTAGTTCAATTCCACCACAACAAAGCAACAATCAAATACCACACTATCTGTGTTTTTACAGCTATTCAAACATTGTTTCACATGACATTTTTAATTGTGAACAAAATAATTGTTTTCATATTGTTAATAAAAAAAAAATACTGCTTAAAGTTACTGGTTTTTAAGGTATTCAAAAACCGTTTCCGAGATAATAATTGGCTAATTAAAATTACAAAATGGCGGCTGTGTAAACAACAAGGCACTTTGGGACATTTTATTAATGAAATTGTAAATTGTCTTTGGCACATTAACATAAAAGAATTGGTAGAGAGCTCTGAAACATCCTGTATATACATTTATTGTAAACTAATTTATGTGCCATCCTTTTTAAAATTTACTCATTATGTTCCTTGTTTCTCTTCTAATTTATTTCATATGTTAATTGTTTTTACTCTATTTGATAGTAAATTATACTTGTAGTAAATGTTATAAAGTATTTAAATAATTCGACCACAGCAGATGTGAGTTGAGCAAATTTCAAAAATTAAGTTTACAGTATATGTTTTACGGTTTCAACCAACTATTTGGGAAATTGGTCTACTCACGAAGGTGCTGAGTAGCATCTTGCGTGTACAAAATATATTAGTAGAATTTGTTTAAACCTCAGAATTAAGCCCCGCTCACGTGTTGCTTCGTTTCGCTCACACTGGAAAAACTTTGCACTTCAACTTTACTACATTGGATTATGGATTACGCTTTGCGAGTTTGCACCTCGACCTGGCTGACTCGGATGATGGACTGATTTTGTCTACAATGACTGAAATCATTGATTTAAGTAGGCATGTGATTAAAATTTATATTATGTTTTGTTAAAAAAAAATGTATTTCAGGTCTTTGAATAAAATGTTAAATAATTCGATCTTGCAGCTGAACCGCTGATGTGAGTTGATGAAATTTCCAAATTAAGTTAATATGTTTTAGGGATTCAACCAACTATTTGGGAAATTGATCTATTCACAAACGCGTTGAATGGCTTCCTTTGTGTATGATAGTAGAATTTGTATGCACCTAAGCCTCCAGCTTTCATTCCACTCGCAGCAAAACTCGCTTTGCAAGTTTGCACCTCGACCTTGCGGCCTCGGGGTTCGCTTCGATCGCAGCGTACAAACTCAACCACCCCCCCACATGGATTTGAAACGGGTACTTTTATGGTATTTTACGGAACCCTAAGCGAGCTATAAGGTCAACAAAATGTGAAGAATAATATCCTACATTTACTTTTCTAGATAACACCCCCCCAAATTTTCATTCTAGTACGAAAAATCTAAAAAAAATAGTTACCGTTCTTCCGGTCAAAAAACGTGCTTCTGGTTGTTGGTTTTTTTTTTGTTAACGAACTTTTCGGAGCAACATAGACAACAAATGTGTGTACCAAATTTGGACTTAAAATGCAGCCGTTAGAGTACGAACAAATATATTCATACTTATATAGTTCGAAGATTCTCTACCAGAATGCGCTGCTGTCGGGAAACTGTAACGATGTGTTATAGTGACCCCTTAAAATTTTTAATAAACCTCAAAATGTCTAGGGACTATGATCGGAGCTCATTTACGGTCTCGCCATAAGGGTCACTGCAATAGCTCATCTTTCCAATAGAAATTTGCTAATTATAGGCTCTGTACATTTACCATGTTGAAAATGCCTAACGGAGTGGACGCAATTGGATACAGTTTGTTGTTTGTAGGCCTAAGTAGTTTCTTTTGAAGAACGAAGTAAACAAAAAGAATTGAAAACAATGAACAACTATTCAAACATATAACAGCTGATTCCGTCCATTAGCTTTAATAATTCAATAAAAATTTAATAAATATTAAAACGTGTTCAGTATACAAGCAAACGTCTACTGGTTCCCTATGCTACGTATTAACACGGTACAGGCGGTGCATGAGCGTATACGATTTATGTGATGGAGAGAGTAGAATTGATTGCACTTATTTATTGTGTACGTGTGTCAAACGATTTTCCTTCCTTTCAACTGCCGGTTTAAGTCAGAGAAGGGGCACAGTTTCACTTAAAAAAAAACACGTGCATAAAAGAAACTACAAATCCAAGTTGTAAGAGGTTGGTTGGTGAATCGACAGCCATATATATATATATATACAAAACAATAAGGGTTATTCAAGTGTTTACAAAACAATAACATACCCGAACAGTTATTGTAGCTTACATCATGAATAATAGAACAGCTGACAGCATTATGCTAAACATTCCATTCATACTGACTTATGCAATAAGTATTTGTTATTATCATTAGCCGTGATAACTACTGCAGATTTTTTTAAAATATAATAAACAGGGCTCCGACCCCTGCTCACTAACCCATGCGGCGAAGCAAATGCAAACAGATTATTGTAAATTATGATATTTTCACGGGACCGATTAGGACAGAGTTTTTTATTTTTATATAGAAGAGAGGTAATTTTAAAGTTATAAAATATGACCAAAATGTGATACGGTAAGGCAGTATTTCAAATTGGTCAAATAGACCTAGTAAAGAATAAAGTTGGCATAATTTTAACAAGTGTTTGAACTATGATATAGAAAGCCCTTTTCGTTGTTAGTGTTGCAACCTGACCTAAAAAAGCTGTTGGTTGTGAATAATAATTACCTCATTCTAAATTTGCCAATTTGGTTGCTATGGCAATAAATCTAAATGCTTTCAAGAAACATGTGTTGGATCAGTATAGGCCTAACCTAAAATTGTGTTAAGCTTATGATCCAAACAAGCTGTTCTATTTGTAATGTGTAACAACAGATGTTTGAAGTGTATAAAGTAAGCCTTTGTTATTTATTATGAATCACTCAATTAGTCAGGACTTCTTCTTTTTTATAAACGATTTTTGGCCAGAATTTTCAAAATTTAGACAATCCAGTAGACCCGGATTCTCTCCATTTGGAATTACGACATTGACTCGTTTGTATAGTTATTGCAAAACAATATAGTGTACATAAATGTGGTATAGTAGGTCCCTAGTATTTATAAGACTTGTTAAAACGCATAAGAGTTATTATTACCAGCAATATACTCTATTCAATAAACTACAGTACCTCTGAATGCAACAACTTTGCTTGAAAAACATTCAAAACCGTAATTAAAAAATGGCTAACAACTTTCTATTCTGTGGATGAATACATGAAATGTAATTTAACTAATATATATGAACTTGTGGTGCAATGCAATGTTATGTATCCAACTAAAAAGCAATTGGACTATTACCTATTACATGTATTGTGTTATAGGTAATAAAGCTAATATTATCATAAGTTAACTCGAGTGATACTACACTTATGGCCTCATGTGTCTGATAGTAGGTATACTAAAACAATGACTTGAATATTTATTCAAACAATCCAAGGCTATAATAGTCAAGCCTTATCATTTTTATAGCTATGATTGAAGTAACAACTTGACCCACAAAACCACAATCTCTCCATTAAGATAACATATAACTCGACTGCTGTTACTTTCTATTAACGGGTGTTGAATTAACTCTGTGAATGAATGATAACGTTATCAATAAAGTAGGCAGCTAATTACTATAAACGTAATTCACAGACCAATCAATCCTCAGGGGGTCCACTAAACCAAACTCAGCATGATCAAATAAAATAATTCGATCACGCAGCTGATGACGTGAGAGAATGCCAAAAATTAAGTTTATATGTTTTAGGGTTTCGACCAACTATTTTGGAAATTGGTCTACTCACGAAGGCGCTATTATAGAAATATATTAGTAGGCCTACAATTTGTTTGTACCTAAGCCTATTATAACCATGGTTCCCTAAGGCTCACGCCCTGATACGTTCAACTTGCTTTACAGGCGATGATAACCACCCAGGTTTATCGCCTTTAAACAAAAAAAAAAAAAATCAATTTGCTTTACGAGTCCTTGCGTCCTCCAATTAAGGACTGCTTCGCTTCGCTCGCAGCTGAAAAATTCACTTTCATGGTATTTTACGTTTTGGTCGATTTTGGGGGAACCAGACGGTATATAAGGTCATGTAAAAAGCAAAATGTGCAGAATAATCATCTATATTATGTTTTTTAGATAAACCTCGAAAAGTTTAATTCTCGTACGAAAAATCAGAAAAGGTTGTGTTACTTCCGGTAAAAAAATGTGATTCCGGTTGTTGGATTCCTTTGGATAACAAACTCGTCCGTGCGACTTAAGAAAACCAAAGTGTGTACCAGATTGGACGTAAAATGCGGCCAATTGGGGGATCACATATATTTATAAGGTGGTAAAAAAAAAAAAAAAAAAAAAAAAACTTAGTTGCCTATACAGGATCGGATTGTATTCATTGAAATAAATTAACAATATTCAGTAACTTTTTTCGAATTCGCCTTAGTTTGGTCGCAATCCCCCGTTTTTTTTTTTTACAAAAACTCACTGTAACTATAGAAATAAATTAGATATTGAGTTCATATTTGGAATAAGCTATTTGATGTTACGATTTACAAGTGTGAAAAACAGCACTGGTTAAATTTATGCAGTAAACTTCGCTCACAAGTTGGTGAAAAGTTCATGAATAAACTTCCTAAAAGCATTAAAAATTCACCAAACTATAGAATTTTTAAAAACAGTCTTTCTATTGTCTGAATCTTTTTAATCGGTGGATGAGATTGTGCATCATGATTGTACTATTTTGTGACTTCTTTCTTTTGTAAAGTGTTTTATCTTATTATAACTTATTCCTACAGATTTTTATTTTTTCAATTTTGTGTATTCATGTATTTATGGTATATTTTTTCACTATGTTATAAGCTGCTTGTTGTTTAATTGTATTTTTTGTTGTAATATAACCTGTTTTATACAAATACTTTTAGTAAAAAACAAAACAATATCGAATAAATAATTTGACACGCAGCTGAACCACTGACGCGAGTTGAACGAATTTCCAAAATTAAGTCTATATATTTTAGGATTTCAACCAACTATTTGAGAAATTGATCTACTCACAAAGGCGCTGAATAGCTGCCTATGAGTAAAACTATATGACAAAAATTAGTTTGTGCCTCCAGCTTCGACTTACTCGTTTTTTGTTCCACTTCGCAGAGGAAAAACTCGCGGTTATGGACTGGCTTTTGTCCAAAGGATTTAAACCGGGTACTTTTATGGCATTTTAGATTAATTTTGGGAGAACCAAGTGAGCTATAAGGCATTGTAAAAAAACAAATTGTGCAGAATAATATCCTATATTTATTTTGTTTAGATAAAGCCCCAACATAGTTTCATTCTAGTACAAAAAATCTACAAAAATTTTACTTCTTGTCAAAAAACCTACTTCCAGTTGTTGGATTTTTTTGTCTAGCGAACTCGTCCGAGCGACCACATTTTTATACAGATATAAATATACAATTTTGTATGACACCCCAAATCCTGGTCCAAATCGGACTTAAAACGCGGCCGTTAGAGTGCGAACACATACATACACATACCGTAAATTTTAATGACACCCCAAAACGTGTTCTGGGAACCATGATCGGTGCTCATTTAAAACTCCCGACCTTAGGTCTCACCAAGAGTTACTGCAATAGCTCATCTTTCCTATGGAAATTCGATATGAAATAAATAAAAGCATGCAAGAGTCTCCCCTCGTGGATTATATAACCATACATTTTTGTTCAACTTTTTAATTACTGGGTCCGAAAGTTTCTAAAATTGCCCAGCTAGTACGATTGCCCGACAGAGTGCATTGACGCAATTTCACAGGTGTTTATAACCATATCAGTTGTTACAAACTGGGTCACGTTTGCAGGGTTACTAGGCGACATCGGTCAAGGTCGAATTCCAACCAAGCCGGCCCGTTTAACAGTACAAACAGTATCTCCTTATCTGTTATTTAATGTAATAAGGGCAGTAATCAAATACACTTGAACTAATATTATTAAAGAGGTCAACTACATCAGGTAATCCCAAATATTGTTATCGAATTATTACCTTTATGGTGAGACCTAAGTAGTAAATGAGCACATATCATGGTCCCCAGAACACGTTTTGCGATGTCTTTACATTTTTTATATACAGAGTGTTCATAAAGTCCCTTTAAGGGGGCGCTACCCTGTCCGCCATATTGAATCTGATTGCCATAAGAGCAATGCTACAGAATAAGTCATTTTTTTCCGTTAATTCGTGGAACAAATTTAAAAAATTGGTTTCATTTTGAAATACTGTCATATGCGGATGTTGATTGCTGAATATATTTTCAAAAACAGTTTTATTGTTTTCATAAACGTATGATATAAATAGTAAAAAATAGTAAACTTTATTAATTTTTTACTCAGTTGCAAAAAGAGATATTGCAAAAAACCTTAACAATCAACACCCACAATCTATTTTACTTTAAGAAAAAAATACAGCTTTCGTTTTTTGACAAAAACAATACAAAAATATGCTTAATAGTGAAGGTATGTTTCGATTATTTAACATTGAAATTGGTACCCAATTTCGCCGTTTTAAATGTAGGAAGCCGAGCCTTATTCCCTTTTATTATTTTTGTTATTGAAAATAAATTAACAAAACTTTTTCGATTTTGTGTTGTATCGTGTTGAGAGTTTTTTATTGTGTTTTTATCACTCGACGATGCACGATTTAGAATGCCCGATACACGTGTAGTGATATGTATGTAACTTAAAGAAATACTTCACACAGGAATTGCTTTCTGTAACAACATAAAAACAGTTAACAAAACTTTGTATATATCTTGTGTTGCATAACAAGACAATTTTTTTGAAATATCTGAACCTTTATGATTTTGGGGGGCTTGAGGGGGGTAAGTAGTGGGTAAACAATTTCAAATATAAAGGTAGTCATGTATATCACCATTGAAAAGCTTATTAACCCTTTCCACTCCAATTACTGGGGACCTAGTAGTGTTGCTATCAGGTCAATTTAATTTTGAGCGAATATTGCACTTTAATTTATTTACTCCAAAAAAAAGTATTTCTGTCAGTTCTAAAAGGCTGATTTTTTTATAGTTTCTTCTATGACTAAAGTATAGATTGGTATGAAAAAAAAAAACATATTTTTATTTTCAAGTATATGTTTTTAATTTTGATTTATTGAAAAAAATATAAATTTGTAACAAAAAACCGAAATAAACAAGAATTTTTCAATGGGAAGACCTATATTTGTTGCTAAAGAGACACAGAATGGCGCAAACTAGAGCTTAGTATCAAAGTAACGGACAATCAAAGTTCTGGAAAATGATATTGTTATTATAACATCAAAGCAGGTTATTAATTTGTTAATATTAGGAATAAGTAGGTTTATCTTATTTTCCAGAACTTTGTTCATTACTTTGAAACGAAGCAAGATATTAAGCTCTAGTTTGCGCCATTGTGTTTCTCTTTTAATAAGCTTTTGAATGGTGTATTACGTATTACATGACCTACCTTTATATATGAAATTGTTAACCCCCCCTTACTAAGCCCTCCAAAATCATAGAGGGTCAGGTATGTCCAAAATGTTGTCCTGTTATGCAACACAAGATATGTACAAAGTTTTGTTAACTTATTTTCAGTAACAAAATTAATGGGGGGGGGGGGGTTAAAGGGATTTTATGAACACTCTGTAAGTAAGTTACGTTTTTGGTTCGAGAGAATTGCTTACAAAAAAGACAATTCTATTTGTTACAGTTAATTTTATTTACTTTAAAACAATTACGGTACAACAAATAACGTACAATAGGCTACTCACATACACTGATGTGCACGGAGAGAAGCCTCATCTAACTCTGACAAAAGAAAGCTTGTCTCTTCACTCAATAGAAATGCTGACTAAACTAACAACCATACAACAGTCATCATTATTACAGTAAAGTGTACAATAATTCTTTACATAACTTATATAATGTGTTCGCACTATAACGGCCGCATTTTAAGTCCGATTTGGTCCAAATTTGGTACAAACCTTGGTTGTCTACGTTCTTTAGCCCAAAAAATCCAACAACCTACCAAAAATTTAAACGACCAACGTGTGTACCAAATTTGGTTCAAATCGTATTTGAAATGCGACCGTTAGAGTGCGAAGACATACATATATAAAAAGTTAAAAGACACCGTGAAACTTGTTTTGGGGGCCATGATCGGTGCTCATTTACTACTCCCGACCTTAAGCCTCACCATAAGGGTCATTGCAATAGCTCATTCACTAAAAATAAATGTAGGATACTATTCTGTCCATTTTGTTTTTTTTACACGGCCTTATAGCTAGCTCGGTACCCCCAAAATCGATCAAAACGTAAAATATCATTAAGGTGGGGAATTTTACCGTGGTGGCATCTCCTGATAAGAGGCCGACGGTCGAGTTTGTACGTTGCGAGCGAAGCGAATCAGTCCATAACCCGAGGCTTCAAGATCGAGGTGCACACTCGCTTAAACTCGAGTTTTCTGATGCGAGTGGAACGAAGCAGCGCGTGAGTCGAAGCTGCAGGTGCAAACTAATTATACTAATATATTTCGTACACGCAAGCAGCTATTCAGCGCCTTTGTGAGTAGACCAACAAGTTCACAAATAGTTGGTTGAAAACCTAAAACAAAAAACTTAATTTTGTAAATTTGCTCAAGTCACGTCAGCGGTTCATCAGCTGCAGAGTCTGGTGAACGCATTCCCGTGCCCACCGGATACGAGTACAAACATAAACATGTCCAGATAACAGAGGCTATTTGTAGATCCCGACTTCCGGTTGTATTTCCAGACAGGAAATGGTGAGCAAGTACTTCATATTTCAATGGAATTTCACCCTTTGATGCTTACACGGGTTTTATTACGGACCATAATGCCTTCACAGAGGAAACGTATGGAATTAGTAAACCCACAATACGGAGCCATACATTCAAATATTTTTGGAGTCGCTGTTCGTTTCACCGACCTTGAAAACTATGGGTTTAACACTAATAACAGTCGTTTTAGATTGTTTTTTTTAGATAACCACCCTTTCCCTCACATGTTGGAGTAAAATACTCATCCACACATACATCCTTTTTTATTTATTTCAACCTAACCTAAAAAGCTGTAGGTTGTCAGGTTGTGGAGAGTAATTAACCGATTCTAAAGTGGTAATCCAGCTAAATGCATTCAAGAAAAGAGTATTGGTTGAGTATAGACCTACTATTAATTAAATTATTTAGAAGCGAGCCCACAATGATAAGTAAAATTGTTAAAATTTCTGTAAATAATTTGATACATTGATCCCGAAAATAAAAATATGTGATAAAAAAATTGTGTGTTAAGCTTTTAATCCGAATCAGCGTCTGTCTATAATATGTAACAGCAGATGTTTTAATTACTAACAGTAATTATTTTTTGTTCATTTTACTTTCTCACTATACTATAGTAGTATAGAGAAAGTATAGTGATCGCAAAAAAAATCGATGTTTAGATTTTTGTGGAAATATCCGCTTTGGGACCCCCTGAGTCCAAAAAAGTGTTTTTTACAAAATGTCTGTCTGTATGTATGTATGTCTGTATGTATACAAAACTAGAGCGAAAACTATTCGATCGATTTCAAACAAATTTGCACCAGACATGTCAAGTAGGCCTGTATAGATACACGAAAAACGGTTTTGAAATTTTTTGAAAAACAACCCCCTTTTTGGCAAAAAACCCCCAAAAAATCAGTTATTATTTTTTTAATAAAAAACCGGCTCTAACGATTTTGATAAAATTTGGCTTATTTGTAGCCCTTAATCGTGCCCTACCATATACAAAAAACCTCATATTTCTAAAAATTCTCGTTTAGCTAGTAATGATAATAATAATAACTGATTTTTGGGGGTTTTTGGCCATAAAGAGGGTTGTTTTTCAAAAATTTTCAAAATCTTTTTTCGTGCATCTATAAAGACCTAATTGACGTGTTTGGTGCAAATTTGTTCGAAATCTATCGAATAGTTTTCTCTCTAGATAATAATAATATTTATTATTAGTTAATCTTCAACTTTAATAAAAAATCACCTCTCCTACCCCACCCTACAAGTCACAGTGAATCTGTTTAATAATTTAAATATGTTTGTGAGAAAGTATGTGCCAGTTCCTGGTACCGTTTATTTTCTTTTATTTAAACCTGAAAAATCTGTTCATTGAGAAACATAATTAACTAATTCTAAATTCACTAAGTTCGTTGCTATAATAATGAAGGTGAATCCATTCAAACGTGTTGGTTCAGTATATAGGCCTATTATTAATAATTAATGTAATTATTTACAAACGAACCCACAATGTTATGTAAAATTGTTACAATTTCTGTGAATAAACGTACATACTGATCTCGAAAATAAATACAGTATATTTGTTAAAAAAAATATATACCTAACTAAAATTGTGTTGTTAAGTTTTTAATACGAATCAGCTGTCTTATCTATAATATGTAACAGTAACAGCAAATGTTTAAGTTATAATACAGTAATCCTTTTTTGTTGATTTTTTCTTTAGTCTTAACCTGAAAAAGCTTTTCATTGTGAAACATAATCAACTGATTCTAAATTTGCTAAGTTGGTTGCTATGGTAGTTAATGTAAATACATTCAAGAAACGTGTGTCGGTTCAGTACAGGCCTAACCTAAAATTGTGTTGTTAAGCTTTTGATACGAATCAGCTGTTTCAAGGCTGGAAGTGAACCACCTGATTTTCGCCAATTTCACTTTAAGGGTCGGCTCTAGCTGTCGGTCATGTTGGCTGACACTCCATAACATCAATGTTAAATTAAAATCCAAATTTTTCCTTTATTTTTATCGGATAATTATGATCGGATGAATTATGTAATTTTAAAGCTACGGCCAATATGCATGCAAATGGTTTTTTCAAAACTAAGAAAAACATTTTGTTTAGTAACTTATTTATTAACAATTTATAACATTGATTTTTAATATTTTTTTATGTTGTCACTATTAATTATAGCGAAAAACTACCAAGCCATTCGCATGAAGAATATCGTCCCCAAGAGTTTGGTATTTTTATTAAAACGTTATTTGAACAATTGCGGGTTTTAAATGGATTTAGGCTGAGCAATGTCCGTGTAACCTACCGCCGCTATAGGGTGATTTTAAATATTTTTTACGTTGTAACTATTAATTATAGCGAAAAATTACCAAGCCATTCGGATGAAGAATTTTGTCCCCAAGAGTTTGGTATTTAAAAAAAAAAACGTCATTTGAATGATTGTGGGTTTTAAATGGATTTAGGATGAGCAATGTCCGCGTAACCTACCACCGCTATAGGGACTCGCAGGTTGCTTTCTGTTTTACTAGAGCCGACCCTTAAAATCCACCGCTCAACAACCTCGACGGAGACCCATGGGGAAGAAAACGCAAACAGATTATTGTATACTCTGACGGAAATGACGAGTAACCTGTACATAGATCTCATGTAAGACTGAGATTGAAATGGACATGACCATCCCCAATAATTAGAATTACGGCATGCGTTGTGATTTCACTATTAATATTTAAATAATCAACATTTCAATCAAATTTTCATATTACCAACTAAAGGAAACAATATAATATGTAACACAAGATGTTTGACTTATAATACAGTAAGCATTTTGTTTGCTTTTACCTAATCAAAAAAATGCTTTTAGTTGTGAAGAATAATTACCTGATTCTAAATTTGCCACATTGGTTGCAAATAAACATGTTTTGGTTCATTGTAGTCCTTACCTACAATTGTGTTAAGTTTTTGATCCAAATCAGCTTTTTATGTATACTTACTAGTAGTTCTGTGAACAGTAGACCTAGCTCGTTGAAATAACAAATGTGGTTTTGAGCTTAGGTTAAAAATAGTGTGCCAGTAAGGAAGTAAGCACAAGGTTTAGCCAGTGAAACATTATTTACAATTCCCGCGATTCCGGGATTTCTAGTTCTCGTTTTTATTTCTTTTCTTGAGCTTTAAGTGTTAAAGATTTTCTTTTAGAGGCATTGTGTTTTATTTAGGTTAATAATGCATAAGATAGCTAAAAATATCGCGTTCCCCTATAGAGGGACAACATACAATTAAATATTTACATACTTAAATAACTCAAACTTAACAATGTATCATAAGTTAACTTAAGTTCCATATCATATTCCAATATTAGAAATAATGAAAACAAACGATGTTAAAACGTCGTGATAGTGATCTCAACCCATGTACCAACACTTCCCACGGTGTCCTACGGTCATTTTTTGTATGTCCTTTATCGCCGCGAGGTTTCATTTGTTTAATCTCATTTTGTAATTCAAGTAAAGCTAAGTCAAATACTTTTATGAAATTTACAATGATAATTTACAGGTATACAGTTCAATTCTTTGATTTATCCTCTACACTTTCTTATAATAATATGTCATTTTTGGGCAAATGACATATTCCTAAATTACTATTTAAATCAGGCTTAGTTTTGTTAGCAGCCTTGTAGTAGAAACATAAAAATTGGTGTTTTCAAAATAAGAAATTTGAAATTGATAAATATTTTTATACAATTCTATTTAGAACTAAATTACGAAACTTTTTTACATTTATGAAAAAAATTACAATAATTTTTACTACTTTTTATGTAGGCCTAAAGTTAAACATTTTCCTTCCGTTACTGAACGTGATTGTTTCTTGAGCTAATAACTTTCTTAATTTTACTTAAATAATTTTTTTTAACTGGCATATATGAATTCTTTAAACCTTTATCTACAAAAAAGCTATGGAACACTTTTGAATTGGTTTAGAATAAACGTATAAAAACATGGTTGAAATACAAAAACTTGGACGATTTTTAACAAATTCGAAGTTTACGGCCATTTTGTGAGCTTACCGTTAGTGAAACGGAAAAAATCAAGAATACAATTTTGTTTAAAATTTAATTTGCTATAAAATGTTATTAGTTTTTAAATTCGACTTACGGTTAAGCCACAAACTGACTTTGGAAAAAGCTTACACTGAGAGAAACGTTCCGGCCTTAATTTTTATTTTATTAAGGGGTTAAAAATGAAAAATGGAAAAAAACCGTATACATACATGGCTCGGCCTAGGAATAAGGAAAATTCAAGCAAAAAATCATCAAAATCGGTCAAGGCGTTTGGCCGTAATCGTGAGACAGACACACAGACATACAGACGAAATGCCGAACGGTAGAGTTAAAACGGAGACCTCGCTTACGCTCGGTCAATAAAAGCCAAATACCATTGACTCATCACAGTTTCTCCAAAACCACGAGGCCTACAAACATGAAATTTGGCACTAATACTCTTTATAGGCTCTAGACGCGCACTAAGAAAGGGTTTCCGAAAATTCGAAATTTTAGGGGGGTTTTGGAGGGTCAAAGTTACTAAATCACGATTTCTCAAAACCTACCGAACGGATTGGAATGACATTTTGTATGTAGCTTCCTCTAGGGCCCTAGGTGCTCGCTAAGAAAGGGTTTTAAAAAAAATCGAAATTTTAGGGGAGTTTGGGGGGGGAGGGTCAAAGTTACTAAAAATCCCCATAAGAAATACATAGTGTAATATTTATACATTTAACTTTGATTTGTCTATCCGTGCAAAGCCGGGTCGAGCCAGCTAGTTTATAATATGTAACAACAGATGTTTGAATTGAAGTATATAACGTAAGCTTTTTTCGTTGATTTTTGTTTGTGTTTGTTAGTCCCGTCGGTCGTGAAGAATAATTAACTGATTCTAAATTTGCTAAGTTCGTTGCTATGGTAATGAATGTAAACAATCATGTGTTGCTAAGCTTTTGATCTGAACAGCTGTTTTATCAGAATTGGCATATTTTTTACGCTTTAAAATTTAAATTTGTAAAATCCTTACTAAGTGTGCGTCATGACATTATAAGAATATACCTTTAAATTTTCGTATTTGTATCTTAAGTAGTTTTTGCTCCACGTTGAGTCTATGTTGGTCAGTCATCATTCAGTCTGGACAAAGGCTTTTATATATATAGATAGATAAATAGGTCAACCTAATTGCTAATTATTATTGTCAAACACAATTATTATCCTAAACAACGTATATATATACGTATACACATTAGGCCAATCCACACAATTTATTCATATCACACAAAGTGTTGTGTTTGCACGTCATTGTTCTATGTGCTTAGTTAGGTTCTTTGTTGTAGTGTTAAACATTTGCATTGTGTGAAGATAATATCATGTAATGAGCAAGTCTAGTTACGTCGTTTGGTTCTCGGTTTCGTGCGTTGTATATTAAGTGTGGCATATTAGTAGTACTAAGGTTCGAGATGGAACGTGGGTTTACATTTGCAACGATTTTCTGTCGATAATAGCTTCTGACGAGCAGAAAGCAGCGGACTTTAGGGCCCAAAGCTTTCGCGGCCCCAGATGGGGCCTGTGTGAGAGCTACCTTGAACAGGAAAAACTAAAGTTTAACAGCTTTTCCTTTGGACGTTTGTTTATTCAAAAATTTTCTTTAGTGTAAAATCGTTATAGAAGTGATACTTATTTCAGCGCCGTAGAGCAAACTGGCCTGGATCTGACGAAAAGTGAAACGCTTCCCCAGCTCCGACTTGAACCGGCAGCGGCAGTTGAAAGGAACAGGTAGACTACTCGTTCCAACTCTCAATCAGTTGCGTCATACGCACTCTACAATAACAAATTGTTATTTCAATACTAATGCAAATGCTTTAATAATTTAGATAAAATAACTACAGTAGATTCTTTCTCTCATTCTCTTTTTTCAAGTATAATATATTTAAACAAAAAACATATTCCGTTTGTTTTTTCTATTCAGTAATCAAAAGAAAAATATTGACAAATTTATGTATGTTTCATGTATGAAGAAAGAGCACGCATTTCTAAATGGAAAGGGGTGTGTGTGACGCGTGAAAATGATCCGAATGAACGGGTCCTTTTGGTGAACGAATCCAAATGGTCTGAATCTTTGAAATGACCTGTTCTGCCCATCACTACACCAAACTGCGTGGCGCTGTTCTGCTAAAATGTCTTTTCTTTTTCAATGCCAAATAATTTTTGCACAGTTAAAGCATCGCGCGCACTTGTCCTGCATATCCATGCCACGCCTGCAAAAACCAAAATATGATTGTTCCCATGTATTTCAATGTAGTAGCTTCCACTTGCCCTGCAACAGCACGAACTTGCAACAGTAGCAACCAGCATGCTCGGAAGAGGAAGGTCGGAGGAGAATTCGGAACTGGTTGGGCTGTGCAGGGCATAGCAGGTCAGTGCTGTGCCGGTCAAGTGCGCGCTATCTCTTCATGCAGCGTCCAGCAGATAGACAAAGTTCTGCTCAGTAGACGACCACCAGTAAAGAGGGTCAGGTTTGTTTTCAGTCACAAAAACGTACTATTTTGTGTGGAGATGCGCGAGCAGACCAGCAAATAAAGTGCTGGTGCTGGTTAGTGCTTGACAAGTGGGTGGAGGTCTGCTGGTTTGCAGGTTGGTGCAGAGCTGTGCTGTGCGCGCGATGCTTAATACTAAAAGCTCCCACGACGAAAATCTACTAAAACCAAATGTCCAATTTTTGACAAAATAACATTCCTATTGTTATTTAATCAAATTAAAACATATTTTACAAAGAACGGTGGGCGTGAATGTGGGAACACGCGACCGGAAGAACACCTTGACAACAATGGACACTTCCGGAAGACCTTGACCAGCTGATTGTTCTGTTTACTATTGTTCCTTCTGCTTGACAACTATTCAACAGCACATGATTATAATCACTTTTGTTTAGCAGTTGGTATGACTTTCGGAAATTTGAAGAAAACTGCGATTTTTAGATTATAGACCTTGAGGACATCGTGGTTGAAGCAACTGTCCCACAGTGTTGCCTGTTGTAAGATAATTATCGTAGGAATCAGCTACAATAGAAGCGGCGAGCGGCAAGAGCAGGTGCAAGCGTCGTGGCATCGAGTGGATATTAAGTAAGAGTCCCATTTTTGTATCGTTTAAGCAAGCTAAGATCCAAACAAATGCGTGGGGACGTTCACCCAACTAACCAAAATATGCTAAGTTATGGGGAATACCACCATCTGTTTAGAGAACCGCGACGAGACTGAGAGCGATTCTTTCAGTAATGTACTAGTGAAGCATCGGTTATTAAAGAAGAGGGACCTACTATCTCAGCAAATGCAACCCAAGGAGCAACATTAAGTTATGTAAAATACTGAACTGTATGCTTGTAAGGCATTGTTTATAGGAAATGTATATTACATATATTACATATGTATATTATATATCAATGAACACTGACATACATAAATGTATGCACAAGACTTATAAACAAAATCTGACAACATTAAACAATGTTTTCCATATTTGACTGAACATATTACTAAACAATTATTAAAACGTTATAACAAAGCCTTAACAACAAAACATAGTATCTAAACAATAAATAAACCCTTGAACAAATTGAGAAATTTCAAAAGTATAACCGCAAATTTGCCAAGTTTTTGTTTACAAGTTGCTGATAGTATGTTATCTTATAAATATATAAAAGCCAATCCACTGACGCACTGATCACGATTTCTCAAAAACTACTGAAACGGATCAAAACGAAATTTGGTATGTAGCTTCCTCTAGGGCCGTAGGTGCTCTCTAAGAAAAGTTTTCAAAAAATTCGAAATTTTAGGGGGGATCGGGGGGTCAAAGTTACTAAAAAAAACCGCCGAACGGATTGGAATGAAATTTAGTATGTAGCTTTCTCTAGGGCCCTAGTTGCTCGCTAAGAAAGGATTTGAAAAAAATCTAAATTTTAGGGGAGGTTTGGGGGAGGTCAAAGTTACTAAAAATCCCCATAAGAAATACGTAGTGTCCTAATTTATATTTATTGATATAATATATTTTTTGTTAATGTACATTTAAATTTGATTTGTCTATCGGGCCAGCTAGTGAAAGTATAAATATCAAAAATACAATTCGCCTTTTTAAAGGATACCATATGCATCGCACTGGTACCGTAAAAACGCACCCGTGTTTAACAAGGAAACCCCATCGGTTAGAAAATTTTCCAGAACCGTTTGCACCTCCTTGTATCGCTTGCCCACCGCTTGTATCGTATCCGAGGCCTAATTTGAGGTATCGATACGATTGTAGGTTACAATAATTTGATTCAATGTGTTCAACTAATTTCATTGTCGCACGCGTTTAATCGCATAGTGTGGCCGTGGACTAATACAATAACTTTCAACGACGTGATATTGCGCCTTTTAAAGGCGTTATGTATTTGTGTAATATTAACATGATGTACAACATTTATGAACTGGTCCGATGTTGTGTATACTGAAAGACTAATTTAATTTGCTGTTCTTGAGAAATTCTTTAAAATAGTTTTCAGTTCAAATTTTGCTCATTTTTCAATAACAAAACTTACTCGGCAAGGTGGACTTACAAAGCTTACATTCATTCTAATTGTAGGAGCTGTACTGTATAAACATACGATTGTTAGTTGACATTACCGCCGACCGTTGTCTATAATCTACGATACTAAACTGGAATGCGTACAAAGGCCGACTTTATCACTGCTAACCCAACTAGATGCACGATTCAGCAATAGCTTCCTATATAGTTATATCAGATGAGTCATGCATTTCCTGTTATGCTATTGCTGCACGAAGCCGGCCCGCTCAGATCCTCTCACTAGGAAAACTGCGAATGAATAAAATGGTTTAAAATGGAAGTGGTTACACTCATCCGCTCAGAACAGAATCGGAAGGACACTCGAGAGAGCTTGATCCGCCAAATTCTGATAGCATTGAGAGAATCGGACGAATGTAGGGCAGAGAGTCCGACACTCCAACGAAGGGATAAAAATACTTCGTAAAAGCGGACAAAGAGCCCGGATCTTTTCTGATTGGCAGCTGGACTCTCTGACCTTCCTTTACATGTACCTGGCGCTAACCTAACAAATTCTAACCTTATAAATTATCATTATACTAGTAAGCTTCCGTGAAAAATCACAGGCAGATTAATTATTAGCTACAAATCACTGACAAAAGTTTGTATTTATATACATTAGGTAAATAGCATATATCAAAATTAAAACTACAAAATACTGTATTATCTTTTAATTGCTTTTTATTTCATATTGATATATCAAATTATTTAGAAGTTGAAGAAACTAATAATCGTATAATTCATATTAATAGATCAAATGTTATCAAAAGTATGTAAAATGTACATCAAAAGAAGTTATTACTGTTAAAATGATGAAATTAATCGAATATGTTTATATATTATACGAAGATATACGAATGTTTCCGAAGCTAAACGAATTGGTATCTCTTCTTTAAATTAGTATAAATGAATACATCGACGGTAAAAGGTTGTATTTATATTTATTTTATAACCTCAAAGCAAATCTTATACACATTATAGCTAGTACCTAGTCGACCGAGCATCGCTCAGTATTTTTTTTATTGTTTTTTTTTTTAGGAAAATCTATATATTAATAGGCAAGCACAAAACTTGTCGTCCTTTTTTCTCAGCTTGTGTGCATCGTAGGAGAAATTCGCGCATACCGTTAGGTAGTGTCCTAAAGGTAGTGTCCTGTAGATGAGCAGAATCCCATTATAATTTACATCGGTCCTCAGGGATACGCCCCAGTGGCCCTCAAAGTTTCAATGTTAATCTTATGGAAGGTCAATCTTAAGGAAGAAGAAGACAGATTTCTTTTGATTTTATCAGGGGCACAAAAAACAGCTGTTCGTATGAAAAGCTTAAAACAGCTGATTTTGATCAACAGCTGATTTTGATCAACAACTGATTTGGATCAAAAACTGAATATAATTTTAGGTTAGGTAAATCAAGCAATAGCAATAGCGAAGCATTGCCGGGTCCACTAGTGTATGCAAATACGAATCGCATACTGAATAAATATGAATATTTTTCGATCTTAAGCACATATGAACTGTTTATTTAAATTTAAAAAAATATGAGTGTTACTAGTTCTAACATTTTATTAGATTTTTGCATATATAAAACCTAGCGCATTCGAATCCTGACGTCCAAAAACCTCTATAGTTACTTGTAGGTTATGTAACCTATCCAACGAATAGGCCATATTTGATATTGTTTATGTATTTTAGAAATAACAAATAATAATTATAATCATTAGATAATTTATATTACCTTTATAGAAATGCAAAGAATGCAGAAACTGGTGAAAAGGTTTTCAGAACGGTTATTAACAGCACAAAAATAATGTTATAGTTACGTTTGGTGTTTGAATAAAGAAATTAAGTTGAAAATTATACCACCTGATACATTGTTAATGATTTATGCTTGTTAAATCTAATCTTATTAAACGAGCAATTCTTATATTTTCTATTCGCCTATACTTGGTGACTTCAAAGGTGGTATATAAGAAAAGTTCAGAGTTTAATTTTATGCGCATTTTTGCAGACATAAGACCTATAACGCGGTCAAAACACGTGCTTCCGGTTGGAGGATATTTTGGCTAACGAATTCGTCCAAGCGACAACTTACGTGTGTACCAAATTTGGACCAAACCGGACTTAAAATGCGGCCGATATAGTGCTTTTATATATTTATAACAGTCTTAATGACTCCCCAAAACGTGTTCTAGGGACCATGATCGGTGCGAATCTAAAAAAAAAAATGCTTCCGGTTGTTGGATTTTTTCGCTAACGAACTCGTCCGAGCGACTTAGACAACTAACCTGTGTACCAAATTAGGACCAAATCGGACTTATAATGCGGCAGTTAAAGTGCGACCACAATATAAATATAATACATCATTTTTAATTATTCTCCCAAAACATGTTCTGTGGAGCATGATCGGTGCTCATTTACTACTCCCAACCTTACGTCTTAATATAAGCATTGTATTTGAAGGTTATTCATGATCTATGATATAAGGGTCACTGCAATCCAGCTCATATTTCCTTTGGAAATTCACTAATAATTATCAAATTTCGGACTAAACCAATATAACCTACGATTTATATTCATGACAGTTTTCACTACGCATGGTATTTCCACGATTGCTTTCTTTTTTTAAAATTAGTTTATTGTTAACAATAGTATACCTACAGATTACACCCCATTGACCATAAAAGGAACTAGGCCTACTGCTCACGCACGAATAACACCGTTCCTCATGGTTAACACTGAACAGCTGGTTTTAGATAATCTAGTGGTGGGATCACGATCTAGTCAATTCCGGGAGAATCGGAGCGGATCTGAGCGAATCGACTTGGTGTAGCCATAGTTTAACCAAACCACGTCCAATGTAAGGCCTTGAGGCTCTAGAAGGCTGCAGTAATTGGGATAACAGAACGCTGTATTGTCACAGTTACTTTACTAAAATCTTCAGAAAACTGTTATGTATCGATAAAAGTGTGCTCTTCGCCCCTGCTCGCTTTTTTAAGTTAAATTAACAAACTAAACGCAAATACAAACACAATTGAACGAAAAATGCTTACTGTATTATAATTATAAACATTAAGGAAAAGTATTATAATTCAAACATCTGTTTTACAAATTATAAATAAATCAAATGTTTCTTTTTATAAAAATCTAACACAATTTTAGGTTAGGCTCTCGGTATATAGAATACTAACGGTAGGGTTCACGCGCATCTATTCTTGACGTCATCGGTGCCCACTGCTAAGGGAAATTAAAATCAGCTGTTTATTATTGACTACAGTCGTATTAACATTGCTGCCGTTTTTAGTATCGAAAACGAATATACTTTGTAAACAACATTTTACAATACATTTTTTAAATGTGCATATCTTTTGATATATATATTCGATTTTAAATATTAAAAAAAGATTTGGATTTACAATAAAATTCTCTAGTACTTATTATATTCATAAGCCAATACATAATTAAAATACATGTCAAATAATACACAATAAAAAAAATACTGTTCACCATTTGTCGAATTTGAAATAGTAATTTTTATATAGGCCTAATAAGTAAAGATATTAAAATTTGTTGTAACAATCTGATTTTTATATTATTATTATAGTATATAGGCTATGTTTTCTATATGTGGTTCAAATTTATTAAAATCGGTTAAATATTTTTAGAGTTATTCAATTTTTACAGAAGCTTATGCGAAACTGGGCACCGATGACATCACTAGTTACTGCGCATCCATGCGTGAACCCTACCGTTAGTATTCTATATACCGTGGTTAGGCCTGTAATGAACAAACACACATTTATTAGTATAACAACCTACATCGCAAATTTAGAATTGGTTAATCATTTTTAACAACCAAGAGCTTTTTTAGGTTAGGTTAACAAAATAAAAGCGAACTCAAACAAAC
>JAGFPH010001402.1:48554-84962 GCA_018207615.1 Philaenus spumarius
CTAAAACGTATTGCTGAAACAAGCCCTAGTCTGACTCATTCGTCAACTGTCCCGAGCTTGCTGCATTGGTTTTATCTATATATATAAAATTCAATGTATGTCCGTCTGTTTGTACGTTTGTCTGTTTGTACGTTTGTCTGTTTGTATGTTTGTCCTTTATGCGTTACCAAACCGTCCATCCGATTGCTTTGAAATTTTGCATAGTAACACAGGTTAACCCTGGGAAGGTTTTAGGCCATTTTACCGAAGTCCTAGGACTTTAGGGCTACGCCCAGTGGCCCTCAAAGTTTCAATGTTAATCTTATGGAAGTTCAATCTTAAGGAAGAAGAAGAAATATTTCTTTTGATTTTATCAGGGGCACAAAAAACAGCTGTTCGTATGAAAAGCTTAAAACAGCTGATTTTGATCAACAACTGATTTGGATCAAAAACTGAATATAATTTTAGGTTAGGCCTACAATGAACTAAAACACCAATTATTGGGCTAATTATTTAAGATAGACAATATATAAAAACCAAATACCACTCACTGACTGAACACTTAAAAAGAATACAATTACGTTAAAAAGACTGAAAATACCAACCACCACGGGCAACGCCGTACGGGTCAGCTAGTATATATATATATAAAACAAAACTGAAAATAACGCGCGAGAGCTCTGCAATTGTAGGTACCTTTTGGAGCAAAAACCCTTTTCGGCTATCAACAAAAATAGAATAATTCGACCATGCAGCCGAACATCTGAAGTGAGTTGAGCGAATTTCCAAAATTAAGTTTATATGTTTTAGAGTTTCAACCAACTATTTGGGAAATTGGTTTACTCATGAAGGCGCTGATTAGCTGCCGCGTGAACGAAATATATTATAATTTTTTGCACCTCAGAAAAATTTGGATTAAAAAAACATGTAATCAAAATTATGTAATCAAACGAGTATAAAAGACGTACGTTTTAAATTAGCAAGTTCGCACACTTCGGCCGGACGTGGAATGCACCTATCTGCACAACTAGATCTAAGTATTTGGCCTTGATATTGCCATCAATAAATCTAAGAAGAAGAAGAAGAAATATCAGACCAACTCGTGACCTTGACTGGCAACATGTGTTACTTGACTTGGAGTGTTGCCAACTTGACAAATTTTAATTGCATTTCTGTTTGTTTTGACCGCGTTTACATTTCTTTACAATATAAAAATAAACTAGGCATTCTTCTGCGCGCTTTGCACACCAACCCTAACATTTCTACACGAATTGTATTATTTCTTTTTAATAAAGGTTTAAAATGAATGATATTATCAAATTATTAAGTTTAAAATTAAGTCTTTAGATATATGTACACAAATTTTAACGAAGCCTTAAAATGTGTTCTGGGAACCATGATCGGTACTCGTTGACCTTAGGTCTCACCATAAGAGTCGCTGCAATAGCTCATATTTTCTATGGAAATACGCTAAAAAATTTATATAATCATAGGTCCGAAAACAAGGAATAAAACAGGCACTAGAACTGTATCCTAAGTTAGTAGTTAACAAGAAACAAGGGTTGAAGTTAAAACACACAAATTGTAATTGAAAAGCTTATTTCGAAATTTCGATAACTTCTTTAAATTTCTACTACAAGAATTTGAAAAGAATATAATTATGAGGAATTCAAATTTCATATTAACAAATTAAGGGTCTGCTCCAGTAAACGAGAAAGCAATCGGAAACGAAAGCACTTCTCACAGTATCCCTATCTAAACAGTGCAATTTCTTGCAGCTGAAAGCTTTGACATTGCCTCATTTCAAACCATTTTATAAACTTGTCTATCTTTTGTAATTGAGTGTTGAAAAAAAACTGAATATTCTTTATAAAATTTCGGATCCGGCTTGCAAATTATTTTTCATTATTAATTTTTTATTGTGTTACGAAAAAAATTCAAACTTTGTACTTACAAAATGTCAATTACATAATAAATCAAAAGTAATTAAAACAAACTAAACTGCAACACGGATGCGTATTGTGACTGTGCTTAAAATGAGACCTTACAAACAATTTTATGATAAAAAATAAACGAAATAAATGGTTTGAAATTTAACATTGCTCTTATGGGATAAAAATCCAAGATGGCCGCCACTACAGCAGACCCTTAAACTCCATACCTATGTACATCTTACTCTATTGAAGCTTAAATAGTGTTATATCAAACTCTCTGGTTCCTCCAACACAACGTCACAGAAGCAACTGATATACTAGATAGATAAACTGTTTCAACTCATACATTGCTAAGAAATTCTAACACCATTGTTTCCATTGTGAGCGAAGTACAGCTAATCACGCATGAAAACATTCAAACTCACTATGCGGGAGTGTCAGAAATTGGGTTCTGAAGCTCACAATATTTACCCCGTATTCATTTCGTTCCTTCAGCGGGCGAAACCCGATACATCGGTTGAGTCAGGTTGAGTAGGCCTGCTTTTGAAAGTGTCTGCTGGCCGAGTAGCCTATATGTGTTATTAGTGGTTACATAACCTTGTATTGAACTGTTTAGGCTGGTAGGCCCTATAGAGTCATATAATAAGTTTGTATTATTGAAGCAGACGTGGTTTAAGTAGCTTACAAGTGGTGTAAGGTTTCTTGAAGACAGATGTAGGCCATACAAACATCGAGTTCATGGACGCCAGCAGCAAGAGCTGTTGAACCTACTGAGAATTTGGAAAAACTACAATAGAAAACGTTGAGGTGTAAATAATTATAAACGAATTCCCAAACTATGTGTATTTTTTTAAATGTGACTCTCTCATCAAACATTAAAATTACTCTATTCTTGACGCATATAATACATTTATATGTGTTTCTATTTCATACCAGCTGGGGTACAAGCGGCTTCGTTCGCTGGTATGAATAATTTGATCACACAGCTGAACCGCTGAGTTGAGCGAATTTCCAAAATTAAGTGTTTATGTTTTATGGTTTCAACCGACTGTTTGGGAAATCGGTCTACTCACGCAGACGCTGAATAGCTGCCTCAGCCTCCAGATCAGTCAACGCGCCTCATCGTTTGAGTTTGCACCTCGACCTTGCGCTCTCGGATTATGGACGGGTTCGCTTCGCTCGCAGCATTCAAACTCGTTGTTCACGGTACTTTTATGGTACTTTACTTTTTGATTTATTTTGGCAAATCCACACGGGCTACAAGGTCGTGTAAAAAAACAAAATAGGCAGGATAAACTCCTATATATATTTATTATTTTAGATAAAACGACGATAAAAAAACTTTACTTCCGGGCAGAAACATCGGATAAATATTGAGAGTTCGTCCAAATCAATCTATGTTTCCCATACGATCCACGATAGGCCAGTAAGCGCAAACACCACGATTTCCGCCAGTTGGAGACACATTTCAAGTTACGAGCAAGGCCCCGGATTGGCTTATGGCCCATTCGAGTAAATGCCCGGCAGGCAGGAGGTTGAGTGTTCACGATTTTTTTGTGTGAAGAAACTTAAAGTTCATAATAATTAGCATAGACTCGAGAAAGTACTGCACAGACCGTGCTATACACGCACGGCGGACGCAGTGCAATTGTTGCACGGACTGTGCAGTATTTGCTCGAAAATTTATATTTCCTATGAACCCTGGGCCGGCCCGTGCAATAGGCGCACGGCGTGCAACATGCTAATTTCTCCCAAGGTACATAAATTTAAGGTATCTTCTTTCACAAAAGATAATCAATCAATAACAGGGTAGGCACTATAATCCATATCGATATTATATCTATATCGATATTTTTATGTTGTTGGCTATAGAAACAGATATTTTGGAAAGTATTAACGTGCAAGACATAGGCCTAATTGATCGCGTAGCCGAGAGAAGTGCAGTGTTTAAAGATCTTCTATTGATATGAAAAATCACTAATTTTCAAATACTTTGATTTCACCTATGACTTAACTTATTTAACTTCTTCATCTATATTATATAGGCCTAATCCAAGTTTTTCTAAGTCTCAAAAACTACTCAACTACTTTCACTACAAATTCACAAATTATACACATATTAGTACCAGGATTTTTTTAGAGAATATGATCACTACAAACAAATCTATTTAAATGGGGTAGGTACCCATATACAATAAAAATAAGTTGCACTAAATTAATACAAACTATAAAACTAAAATTATTTAATATTATTATTAATTGACATTAACAACATTAGCAATTCGATTAGTTTACTTAAGTCAAAGGGTTTTGTATATATTATGTGTTCGTACCTAAACGGCCTCATTTTAAGTTCGATTTGGTCCAAATTTGGTACATACTATACTGCAGTCGTCTATGTCGCTCGGACGAGTTCGTTTGCCAAAAAATCAAAAAACCGGAAGCAAGTTTTTTGACTTTTCGAACGTGAATGAAATTTTTTTTATGGTTTTATCTAAAAATAAAAGGTACCAGGACAGGATCTGGCACATACTTTCTCACAAACATATTTAAATTATTAAACAGATTCACTGTGACTTGTAGGGTGGGGTAGGAGAGTTTTTTAATAAAGTTGGAGATTAACTAGTAAATATCATTATTATTATCTAGAGAGAAAACTATTGGATCGATTTCGAAAAAAATTTGCACCAAACACGTCAATTAGGTCTTTATAGATGCACGTAAAAAGGTTTTGAAATTTTTTTTAAAACAACCCGCTTTATGGCCAAAAAACCTCCAAAAATCAGTTATTATTATTATTAATAGCTAAACGAAAATTTTTAGAAAGATGCGGGTTTTTGTATATGGTAGGGCACATTAAAGGCTACAAATAAGCCAAATTTTATAAAAATCGTTAGAGCCGTTTTTTTATAAAAAAATAATAACAGATTTTTTGGGGGGTTTTTGGCCAAAAAGGGGGTTGTTTTTCAAAAAAATTTAAAACCTTTTTTCGTGCATCTATACAGGCGTACTGGACATGTCTGGTGCAAATTTGGTTGAAATCGATTGAATAGTTTTCTCTCTAGCTTTGTATACTTTTATTAAAGTTGGAGATTAACTAATAAATATATTATTATTATTATCTAGAGAGAAAACTATTCGATCGATTTCGAACAAATTTGCACCAAACACATCAATTAGGTCTTTATAGATGCACGTAAAAAGGTTTTGAAAAATTTTGAAAAACAACCCCCTTTATGGCCAAAAAACTCCAAAAAATCAGTTATTATTATTAGCTAAACGAGAATTTTTAGAAAGATGCCGGTTTTTGTATATGGTAGAGCACATTAAAGGCTACAAATAAGCCAAATTTTATCAAAATCGTTAGAGCAGTTTTTTTATAAAAAAATAATAACAGATTTTTTGGGGGTTTTTTGGCCAAAAAGGGGTTTTTTTTCAAAAATTTTCAAAACCTTTTTCGTGCATCTATACAGGCGTACTGGACATGTCTGGTGCAAATTTGGTTGAAATCGATCGAATAGTTTTCGCTCTAGCTTTGTATACATACAGACATACATACACATACAGACAGACATCTTGTAAAAACCACATTTTGGACTCAGGGGGTCCCAAAACGGATATTTCCACAAACATCTCAACATCGATTTTTTTTGCGATCACTATACTTTCTCTATACTATAGTATAGTGAGAAAGTAAAATAAATGCAGGATATTACTCTGTAGATTTTGTTTTTGACACGATCTTATATAGCTCGCTTGGTTCTCCCAAAATCGATCAAAACTCAAAATACCATAAAAGTGTGGGGAATCTTCTGAACCGAGACTGTCGGCCGAGTTTGTAAGCTGCGAGCGAAGCGAAGCAGTCCATAACCCGAGGCCACAAGTTCCAGGTGTAAACTGCGATTTTTTCCGCTGCCAGTGCAACGAAGAAGCGCTCGAGTCGAAGCTGTAGGCTCAGGTGAAAACAAGTTCTACTAACAGGGTGTCTACTGGTTCCCAACAATAAAAATCAGTGACTTTTCAGTGACTTTCAGGGTCCAAATTTAAAAGAAATCAGTGACCTTATCGCAGATTTTAGTAACTCTCGGTGTTTTTTTTTTCAGTCCCTTACAAACTAAGTAGTAAACTTTAGGATATGTCAAATTTGTGCAAGTTACATAAATTTAGCCTAATTAAGTCCTCTAAACAGGTTGAAAATCAACAACTGGTTTGATAAATTATATATAATACATTTTTTTACTATCTTAGAAAGAGGACACACATAATGCTTTAAGATTACAACCAGGCTATGTGGGAAAACAATAGGCTTAAGTTAAATCAGTTAGAAAACTTCACCTTAAAGAACCATTATAAAAAAGATCATTAAAAAACAACCTTTTTAATGATGAACTAATTATAATTATAATGATAGCCTAGACTAGACTGTACAATCTAAAAAAGTACAATGAAAAAAGTCGACTCGAAGGCCTTTTCCTTATAATTTACACTATATAATGCATTAACAGGGTGTCCACTGAACCATTAAAAAAAATTCATGAATAATTCCAGGTTTTCCAGGTTAATTTCCCAAAATTTCCAGGTCAAAAATTAGAATCACAAAATATGAAATTTAATAGTTGTATAGGTTCATATGTAAAAAAAATAGAACGGTACAATATTTGCCAGTGTTATTAAAAGAATAATAAATTTTCCTATTTTAAGGATTGAAAAAATCTCAAACAATGTGATTCTCACAATGTCAATCTCAGATAAGTTTGTTTAAACAATTGAGTTGGCAAAAACAACTATAATTTAACAACTGAATAAGTTGAAATACCAACTGCTTTCAAAAATCGTATGTTAAAACTGCAATAACAAAAACCATATTTCACAACCTACAGTTAATGCCTTGTAGATGAATAACTTACGTTTGGAAGGCTAAACCCAAAGTGTAAATTTACCAAGAAAAAATGTATTTAAATTGTCATTGTCTCTGATTAAATGTTGTACTAACTGTGTAAATGAACAAAACCAAAAATTAACAGATAAAGAAGAACCCAAATAATTTTCACAACAATTAAAGAGAACACAAAATAACAATTAAAACATAGGACTGTAGAAAATAAAAACAAAAGGACATGGAAGAAAACTTTAATGTATATTAATAATGTAACAATGTAATATCTTAATCAGGGCATATGGTTATAACCTTTTAAGAGACATTAAACAAAAGTACAAAATTTCCTAAAATGAAGAATAACTTAAATATAGATTGCTTATAAAACAATTGCATACACTATATAGTCTTCATGTCAAAAGATAACAACTTTTATTGCATAAAACAAAATGTATTATCTCAAATACAATGTTTTTTCAAATTATTTCAGATATTTCAAAAACGTGACCGCCAACGCTCTTGGACTTTTTAACAGTCAAAATTGGTTTTCCCGTATCCAAAAACATATTAAACGATACCTCACAATGAATTTTCAAAATTTTGGCCCAAAAACATGATTACGACGAGCTACGACTTTTTAATTATCAAAATTGGGTTTCTCGTACCCAAAAACATATAAAACGATACCCCACACTGAATTTTCAAAATGTTGGCCCAAAAACGTGACCGCGACGAGCTACGACTCTTTAACTGTCAAAATCGGATTTCTCGTACCCAAAAACATATAAAACGATACCCCACACTGAATTTTCAAAATGTTGGCCCAAAAACGTGACCGCGACGAGCTACGACTCTTTAACTGTCAAAATCGGATTTCTCGTACCCAAAAACATATAAAACGATACCCCACACTGAATTTTCAAAATGTTGGCCCAAAAACGTAACCGCGACGAGCTACGACTTTTTAACTGTCAACATCGGGTTTCCCGTACCCAAAAACGTATAAAACGATAATGCACACTGAATTTTCAAAATTTTGTACTAATATTTTTAAAATTTTAACCATAAAACGTGAACCCCGACGCGCTACAAATTGTTAACTCTCAAAAATAAAATAAAATTTTTAACTCTAGTAAAACAAATACAATTTAGTTTTCCATAAGTGTATTTCGAATCAACTAGTAATAATATTTAGGTGTGCAGTTAATAATCAGACATCGGAATTTATTAAAGTATTTACCATTTATTAAAACAGCCACATCAAAATAACAGAACCTAACACATACTTAAGTTTTTAACTTCAAGACCAAAGTTACGTTAGTTACACAATAATCGGCCGAGCTGGCGCGTGGTTAGCGACGGCCGGCCGGTGACTTCGTTGTGTGTTGACAATATTTTGAAATTTCCAGGTTTATCAAAAAAATCACGCATAATTCACGGAATTTTTTCCGGTAGTAAAAAATCACGTATAATTCCCGGTTTTCCAGATTGATGGACACCCTGATTAAGGATCAAAACTGTGTAATTTTATGAATACGATGTAACTGAGTACGTAGTAAAACGGTAAATAAAATACCGCATCAAGTGTCAAAGCTGATATGAATAACAAACAAACAACTCATCAACTGCGATCACTAGTTAGTTATGTGATGACTGGACTGAGAAGTGAGACAAGGCTGTTCACTACAACACAACCACACTCCCCAATATACCACATTTACACCAATATATTACCGATCAAAACTGTGTATTTTTATTAAAACTACGTAAGTAACCAAGTACGGAGTAAAACGGTAATAATACACATGGAAAAAGTATTTTTTTCTGGTTTTGCTGTTATTTCAACTTTAATTCGATCAAAATACATATTAATATTAGCAAATAACGTGTTCAAAAACGGGGAGTGTGGTTGTTGTTGTAACAGCCCAATAGGCTGTTACCTACAACAACCACACTCCCCGTTTCCCGAAGACGTTATTTTTGCTGATTTTCAATTCATATTTTATAAAATTAAAGTTGAAATAACAGCAAAACGTGAAAAAATACTTTTTCTATGGGTATGCAAATCGAATGAATCACGGAGTAAATCAAATGAGTCTTGATTTAATTTTTAAGAGTCGTTTCTAAAGGGAAAATTAAACATAGGGTCTAGGAGATTTTCCGTGACCGATATATAAAATCCGTGACTTTTCCGTGACTTCCGTGACCACTTATTAAAATCCGCGACTTTTTCGTGACTTCCGTGACTTCCGTGACCGGTAGACACCCTGACTAATATATTTCGTACACTGAGGCAGATATTCAGCGCCTTCGTAAGTAGATAAATTTCCCAAATAGTTCAAAGTTGAAATCCTCAACATACGTCAGCGGTTCAGCTGTGTGGTCGTTTTATTTTCAGTTAATAAACACATGTTTCTTAATAATTATCAAAATCTATTAAATGTAATTTTCCCAAACGAAAATTTATATTTTATTTAATATCTTATTTTAACTGAATGCTTCAATGAAAAAGATTAATTTAGAATTTTTTATATAAGTCGTTTAATATTGTATTGATTGGTTGGCATACTTCCTTCACTACTAAATACTTAAAGTGAAATGTGTTCATGCATAGCGTAACAAACTTTTTTCAATGCACCATATTATAATCTTATTTCACCTAAATATTGATTGAAAAAGTATGTTCAGGCATAATATAAAGGTTTTGAAACAGTTAAGAGGTTTTGTACTTCTAAAACCACTTAGGCCTACTTCCCCTCTGTGACAGCGTCGGTAAGGATAGGTTTCTCGTTAGATTGACGATCATAAAATTGTGAACGCACGCACCAATTAAAAATCAGATGTATTTCCTACCCTCTTTCGTCCACCTATGTTAAAAATGTCACACGCCTGCGTGCATTCTACCTAAAAACAATGGCTAAGTAGGGGTAGTTACCGTATTTGATCACTTAGACGTGTATAATAGTAAAATGCAATTGGTGTTTCTTTACTATATATTACTAAAATGTACCGAATTTCAGAGCTCTAGCTAGTAGAATTTATAATTAAATCCAGTTTTACATCTTAGATTAAAGTGACCGAAATGCAAGGAGTTTAATTTCTATGTAGGCTATTTTTAAAGAAATAAATGTACAAAATTTCACCTCTCTATGAAATTGTTACAAATAATATTTTTTGTATTCCGGGTTGTTATTAACCCGATAATCAAAATGCGAGACGGTAAGTTTGTTTTGTATCACATGAAAAATAATTAGATCACGCAGCTGAACAACTGACGTGAGTTCAGCGAATTTCCAAAATCAAGTTTATATGTTTTAAGGTTTCAACCAATTATTTAGGAAATAGGTCTACTCACGAAGGCGCTGAACAGCTGCCTGCGTGCACGAAATACATTAGTCGAATTTGTTTCCAACTCGGCCTCCAACCACGGTTCACGCGCTGGTTCGTTCCGCTCGCAGCGGGAACACTCGTTTTGCGAGTTTGCACTTCGACCTTGCGCCCTCGGATCAGAAGATGCCCCCCAGTAAAATCCCCCATGCGGATTTTGACCGGGTACTTTTATGGTATTTTACGTTTTGATCGATTTTATGAAAACCGGACGGGTTATAGGCATAAGGTCGTGTAAAAAACAAAATGAACAGAATAATCTCCCATATTTATTTTTTCAGATAAAACCCCAAAAACGTTTTATTCTAGAAAGAAAAATCTCATAAATGTTTACTTCCGTTCAAAAAACGTGCTTCCGGTTGTTGGATTTTATTGGCTAAAGAACACGTTCGAGCTCACTTAAAAACCAACTAGTGTAGGCTACCAAATTTGGACTAAATCGTACTAAAATGCGGCCGTAGAGTGCGATCACGTATCTTTCCTACGGAAATTCGCTAAAACGTATGTAATTAAAAAAAAAACTTTGTATTTTGTACAACTAGCCCCTAATTCAATAACATTAGTTGAATATTGACATTAGAATCTTGTTTTGGATTAGTTCCAAGTTGTGTATTAACCTAAAAAGGCCTAGACCTAGTTTCTATTTTAAATTACTTCCACATACATTTATAGATTTGGCAACCGCCATACGCCACATTCGGTAGACAAGCAGTAAATTAAAAAAAAAAAAACATTAGTAAATAGCGAAGTCAGACTGGCACTAGTATTGTGAATTATTCAACGAGTAATAAAACATGTTACGCAATCATTTTTATGCTGCCAAAGGTTTGAGTCATTGAGTCAGTTCAACCAACAGTAACAGAAAGTCAAATAATTCGATCACGCAGCTGAACCGCTGACTCTGACGTGAGTTGAGCGAATTTCCTAAATTAAGTTTAAATGTTTTTAGGTCTATATGTTTTAGATTTATATGTTTTAGGTTTAAACTATTTGAGAAATTGGTCTACTCACGAAGGCACTGAATAGCATTCATGTTGGCTACAAAATATATTAGTAACATTTATTTCCGCCTCAGTCTCCAGCCCCGGCTCACGCGCTGCTTCGTCATGCTCGCAGCGGAAAAACTAGATTTGCGAGTTTGCATCTCGACCTTGCGGCCTCGGAGTAAATAATAGCAGGTGCTTTTATAGTATTTTACGTTTTCATCGATTTTTCAGACGGGCTATAAGTCGTGTAAAAAACAAAATGTGCAGAATAATATCCATTATTTGTGTTTAGATAAAACCCAAAAAGTTTTTTTTTCTAGTAAGTAAAATCTTCGTCCGAGCGACTTCGGATGTACCAAAATTGGACCAAACGACGTAAAATGCGACAATTATAGTGCTTAAAGTGTTGCCCTTATAAATATTCCGATGAAATACAAATGGCATTTCAGAATTTTCTAATAATAATGACAACACTTTCTTTCATTCAAATCAAACCACACAAAAATCGGCCCGTTAGGTTTCCAGAAATAGGTATCATTAGGGGCACCAAACGTGTTTAAGGCTATACTGAATTATTATAGGGTGGGTGAATTTTTGTATAAGGAAAATTTTAAGATAGGTATGATTGAGGAACCTCCTCTATGTAAAAATTGATGTTAAAATTGATGTACATTAAATTAATACCTTATGATTTGATTGTTTGATAATGTTTGACTTTATTCAACATTAAAATTTGATAGGTAAGAAGTTTAATGTATAGGCTACTTATTTTATTTTATTTTTAGCCTACATTAAATGTTATCATGCAATGTAAATAAATGCAAATATCTTCAGAACGGTTTGAGATATGGATGTGCGGTTTTCACCAATGATTTTGTCTTATAATTCTACATTGAAATGATGTATCACATGACCAGTTTCATATTAAAAAAAAGTTACATTCAAAATGGTGGACCAAATTTTTGACATCTTAATAAAATATTATTTTTACACATAGTTGGTTCCTTAATCACCTTATCCTTCCTTCAAATTATCCTTATATACGAAATATTAAGCCTTTCTCATACTTTTCACTCACCTGTACCTACTAAAAAAAATTTTCTGAGATAAAAGTTACTCAGTCTTGTAGCATTTCGTCATTAAATCACACTTTGCGGCTCCAAACCACAACAATATGACATGTGAACTTTCAACACATCATAAATCAACTAACTGAGCCTAATGCTATCAAACAAAACTCTATATATCAGATGATTCATGCTAGGCCTATGCCTATATAAACTTGCTTTAAGTTAAATATAGACTATAACTGCTATTTACACTGTATCTGTTATTAAAAGTAATTTAAACATAGGCCTATGTTGGAAGCTATCATTAGAACAGCTTGAGGTAATTTTAACCCACTATACTAAAAACAAATTGGGAAATTATAGGCTACTTTTGGAAATAATATGTTTGTTTTATGATAATCAGCTTCAGGCTATATTACTTTTACTTAACACCTTTTAACTTGGTCTATAGGCGCATGTAGATTTCAAAAGTTCTATATTTACTGTTAAAAGCTATGCATTTAGGACCAAACAAATTTATGAGCACCTTGTGCTAAGAGTTAGGCCAACATATGTTAAAAGAAGTTGTGCAGTCAAAATAATTTGGTAGGCCCTAATAGCCTTTTTAGAAAATTTACAACAACTTTGATCAGGCTCGATACTAGAGGCAGAAAACTATCGATAGTTTGGCTATCGCTTGTCATCGATATTTTCAGGGTACCTACGCTATTGGTAGTATCCAATAGTATTTAGTTTTTAATATTAGCTTTGTCTGCTGATAGTTACCAAGGCAAACAAAATTAAGACTCTGGTTCTGGAGAAGGATAAAAATTGATTTCTTTAAACGATGAAATACTAGCGCTGAGAAAACACTTTTTTGGAAGGTAAACAACACTTGCAAATTTTATACTTTTGCTTCTTTCTTAAATACTGTAGGTATGTTTTACAACTACAATATTTTATTTTTCAGTTTAGGTGAATGGCCATGAATTTGCTCTAATTCAAAGCTGCACACTAAAATATTTATGTGTTCCAGCAACTTCTGTACAATCAGAAAGGATTTTCAGCAAGGCTGGACGAATTGTCACAAATAGAAGAACTAAAATATTCAGCCCAAAAATGTTGACATATTAATTGTTTATCAATCAAAACAAATCACTCATATACCATAATGCTTAATCACATTTTCTTTTTTAAGTTTATTGGAATAAAATAATAGGGAATATGTTATTATGTAACATGTTTATATGTTATTATATGTAGCCGCATACGTTATGTTTTATATACATGTTTAGGCTTTATATAAATATGTATAGCCTATACACATTAATTTATTAGAGTATTATTTAAACTCATTTTGCCTTTTTAAACCCCAAAAAAGCAATATTAATGGAATTTTTTTAACTATCCGAAACTAAAAATAATTATTGATAGTTTCATAACGGACAATCGATAACTATCGGTAGCTTTGTTGACAATCTACGGATTTTTTACTGAGCCAGCTAAGGGAGTTATAGCTCCATAAATTGTTTTGACCTACAACCTCCTAGTTTTTCTATACCATGAGTTAATGTAAGTTATTATTAAACTATTGACCGAAGGTAACTTGTCTGGGAGAACTTAATTTTAAAGAAAAAACCACACTCCCAATATTTAGTATGTTGTACAAAATTTTATTGAGTCTTGCCGACCATAGTTTCGCGAGTGACGTCATTGACAAGGCAGCTTAACACAGACTGAACACATGTAGTAAGAGCTACTTTAAGAGGTAGGCCTACTATAGTAGGTCTTAAGAGATAGTACTTTAAACGGACACAATATTTGTTTTTGTTGACTCAAAAGTGTAAACATTTGCAATGCTTTACATTGTGAAAATATAATCACATTTAATTTTAAAATACATGGACGTTACAGAATACTTTCTGACTGTTTGGCCTAATGCCAACAGTAACTGGTTGGATAGCAAACAGCTGGAGTTCAATGGTTTCTATGAGGTCATAGACGATTGAAACTTGTGTTTGTTATCAGCAAAATAATTCTCGTCCAACACATAATCATCAACAATTTTGGAAATTCAAAGTCGCCTAAAAATATCATGCATGCAAATCCTATTTCTGAAGAAGGGGGCTTTTATATGCAAGTCGGTCAACAAAATTAACTTATAAATGTAAATTATTTTATTATCTAAGCTTAGGCCTATTATTTATTTCAATGTAATATTAAAAATAAAAATAAAAGTTTACGCCTATCCGATAAAAACGGAAGCCGGATGGTTGAACGCTACATTTGGTAACAACAATATGACTAATTTATTTTTGTAGGCTCCACCGTAATTAAATATTTGGTTCTTAGTCTAAGATGTTATTAAATAGTAAAATGGCTGGATTTTAACCACAATTTTATTTATAATGCTAAGTTAACTACATTTAGCCTACACTAACTTAGGGTAGGCTAATATTATAACAAACATCAAATTGGATGTGAACTAAATCTGTGTACCGTAGCCTACAGCATTGATAAATATTAATATAGGAAGTTATTGCATGCGCAAATTTAACGGATTGATATTTATTTATACTGTATGGACTTACTTAAAAAATATGTAGGCCTACAATCAGGCTAACCTAACTTCTTAACTGAGTCTAAAAACGCAAATCAGAACAGTGGCTGACAAATATTATAGTACGGAGTAAATTTACTTTGAGACCGTCAGCTGATATGTTTGCAGACGATGATATGTATGCACTTTTAGTATGTAATAGAGCAGTGCTGCCAACCTAAGCACATTCTACTATTGAATGTTGAATGCAGGTAAACAGTCTGTGACTAAAGACTGTAAAATAGAAAATCAGGCAATTTATTTTTTTTTAATGCGCTTGCATTTTTGTTGTTAAATATACAAAACAAATTGACTGATGTTACTAACTTATATATATGTTTATGAAGTGGAAACATTCTTTGACTAGAGACTGTAAGTTAGAAATTCAGGCTTTTTTTAATTTTCATCGATTCAATGAATACATGTATGCCCTTGTTATATAGGCCTACATCGGATTGATTCAATGTATCGAATCGTGAACATCTATGTATAGGCCTAACGAATATCCATAGTTTGACTTAAAGTACGGTAGCCTAATATTACAGAATTTTATAGTGTAAAAATTGTTAGTGTTAGTGTTTGGTTGTAGATGTATCAGTTGTAGGAATAGTGGAGTCCGGCAATCGTGTAGCCTATTATTTACGTTCATACGTACTATACGTGCAGTCCGATGTCTTTGGAAAAGATACATCTAGTACTACTTACCGAGTTAAATAAGTTGTGAATTGAAAGTTTAAAGTGTTTTATTTTCTGTTTATAGGCTAATTACGGTTATTAAGTTATATTAAATTTTGTTATTAGGTAAACATATTTTCTGTTTTCAAAAATTTAAGACGGTTAGAAATAGAATTGAACATTACAACTAGAGCATTTTCTTGCGTCAGGCCTATACGTTGGCACCTCTGCCGCAATATGGTTTAGGGTCGTTATGTAAACTTTCGCTCTATTAGGCTATATAGGCTACAAATTATAAGAGAAAGAAAACATAAATGCAAGCTAAAGTTTGGCTAATTGGGTTAGGTTTGAACTAAACTAAAGAAACACACTCATTGGTAGACTACTAAAAAGACAAATACCGGTAATACCAAATATACATCAAATCGCACATTGAATCAAATCCTACAAAAAAAGCAATGTAGATTGATCCTAAACATTGACCAATAATTCTCAGCTAGCCTTGCCACAAGTTTAAGAGGGTAGGCGGGCATTAATTATTTGCTCTAAACAGATTACTGCTGCAAATTTGAACTTGAGGTTTAAGAAAATGTTTGACCATTTACAACAGGCTAATCAAAAAATAAATATACAAACATCGATTGACCTAAAATAAGCCTAATCCTAATATAAAAAGTAAAACATGAATTCTTACCTTAATAACTTTGTATTTCTTCTTGGTTGCCGTATTTAAATCCTCATGAACTTTATCCAACAGCCACAACAGAAATTCCTGTGCATCATGTTGATTATTACCACGATACTGACTTCCATATTTGTCCACAACTAACTTAAACTTGTTAGATATTTCAGGATCGTACTGACACGACCATATAGATTTTAGTAATAAAGCCAATTGTTCGGTTACTTCACCTTTGGTTCCATATTTCTTTGAATTAAGTTTATTTCTCCGGGAAAGGTCTACTTTATACTGATCGAGAACAAAATACTCAGCCAATATATCAGTATGACTTAAACACTGTAGGACAGCATTAATAAAACAAGTATTACCATGATTACGAAGGCCAATTACACCTGGAACTTTATCACCATTCGCAAAATGAATAGGTCTTGTAGGTGGAACCCGAATATCGGAAGACGAAAGAGACACTGTAACTCTACGCCGATTACTATATACATAACTAGAACACATATTTTTATTGTTATGAACACCTAATGCTGACACTTTCTGAACCATTTTATTAATGAATTTGTTCCAAGAGGGCCTGCGAAACAGTTTCTTATTTTGTTTTTGAAGATCCATGTTTTCATCATTGATAACCATTGCACTTTTACAAGATAAGTTATCTTTACTATCTTTATGTTTACCTTTTCGTTTGCTTATTCTTGTACCACTAAAAGCGTGTCTAGTAAACGTGAAAGTACGTTTTAACTTAGAATCATGTAAATCTTGGTTATTTGAGGCACCTGAATCACTGGGTTTTAAAACCTGAGTTTCATTCAAGAGTTCACCATCGGATGTTGAGGTTTTCATTAACACTCCTGATGTCATCTCCGACATAATAGGTCAAAACAACTGTAAGGTAACATTAAAATGGTATTTCACCAACAAATAATGAAATTAAATATATTTAACACTTTCCAAAGCACTTACACTAACACTCACTTCACTTGTCACAATCCAATCAAACGAAACGATTAGCTGCCATTAAAATATGATAGGATGTGATTACTTGATTACATTACAAATGATGTTGAGGTAGGGAATTAAGGTGCAACAACTTTTGAAAACGAAATTACATTTTATAAAAACGAAGGCATTGTTCATATAAATATAATATAACATGTTATATATGTACAGGCACATAATAGATCTCAATGAGCTATTATATGATATAAGTTACATTTATTTGACATTTTAACTACCCTCTAATAGTTGAATTATTTAATCAGTTTCTAAATAAGCAGTTATGCTTTTACAAAAACCAGTACAGTATAAAAGTATGCACTATACTATTTGTTCCTTCTGTCTAAGGTTAATAATAGACATAATCAACTACCAGACAATTCAAATAAATGTTCCTTATAACAAACTTTTATTAAATTGTGTAAATTGTATAAATTAATAGTACAATTTTATATTCTAAATCATGTTACAGAGAAATAAAGATATATTAGTATTACATGGCATAGTTTTCATTGCCATTTGGATCTGTTATCTAACGCGCGCGAATTTGAAAATGTAAAGGTTTGATTATAAGGTAATCAAAGATAATACTGTACTTTTCTTAACAAAGAGTAACAAAGAATAAAGAATGACATATAGAATATCATTCTTTATGGGTTTCGTTAAATAAAGAATAACATTCAGTTACACTACTCACAATCGAATGCACCACAAAAACTATAGTAATAAATTTTAAATAAATAATAAGAACAAAGGGATACAAGCAAAAATTAATTTATGGTATCTGCTCTAGCAGATTATAGTCAGAGATTATTTTCTCACCCTCCTAAACTATATCCTAAAAGGAAAACTAATAATTCTATGTTTAAAATTTGATTGGCCTTAAATTATTATAGTAGTTGTGGTGATGATGGTATATTAAATACAAAGACAGTTTTAAAAAAATCATCAATAATTGTCGACTGACTATAAAATCCGGGCTAAGTATCAAAAATAAATGTATTCTGTTTAATATCAAAATGTGGGCTATGTACCTAACACTACTCAGTAAAAACCGGGCTGTATAGTTTTCAATGGATAAGTAGTTCAAAGAATTGCCACAAGATTGCACTTGGTTCAAAGTTCCACCTGTTGTTAAATGAAATCTTGACTGTGTACCAAAAATAACTATTATATTTTAAACATTTAGCCCTCTTTTTACAGATTTGAGTAGTGGACTTAGCATGGTTTTTACGATATAAAAGTTGGCACATAGCCCTTTTCTTTTTTTACAGATAAAAATTTATTATAAAAAATTATCAATTTTATTTCTTAATTTAACTTTGAAAAATGTTTTTAGAATAGTTTTTGACACCTTTTAAGGATACAACAGAAAATAAATAATGAAAATGGTAGTTTTTAGGAAGTTTTTTGTATTTTCCTCAAAACGTCCTTTTCGGCACTTACCCCAGATTTTATAGTCAGTCGACAATTATTCTAATTCAACTATTAATTGGGGGATGTGCTAGGCCCTATTAAATTTTAGCAGAAAGATAATTAATTTTATTGTATGGAAAATAAACATAATTAACAACAATTATTGGTCAATTTACGGGAAGCCTACGACTCTTTCAAATTTTACTTTCTACGGAATGAGCTGTTTGATCTATCGCTTAGTTGTTTATCGTTGATGTTTGGTTCCAATGGTGGGTAAAGTACAGCCCACGGGCCAAATCTGGCCATCAGAGTGGTGTAATCCGGCCCGAGGCAGAGTTCTGAATGATATACCTTCCTATATTATTTACCATGTCCCGAGAAGAGTACAGTGCTCAGCTTGTGATCATTAAAGTGGACGTCAAGGATGAGACATTTTTCAAGAAGTCCTGTCAAATTTGAAAGTATGCATACTCGTTTATGCAATATTAGGATTGATGGGGCACCAAATTTGGTGAAATCTAGTTTTGTTGGTATATTTAACCAAACATATCCTGAGAATACAGTTGTATTCTTCACTGTTTTTCATCAAGCTACCTTGTATAAATCTACCCTATTCATGAAACAAGTGCTGATGTAGTTATTGAAGTTGAAAACAATATTAGATTTCAATCCAATACTCTCAAAAGATTTCAAGATGCTTGACTCATTTCTGACTGAATACACTTTACTGCATCAAAATAATGAGGCTTAGTGCAGGACATGTTTTCGAGCGAGTTTGGGAGTTAGTAGGGGAAATTGTTTCATTGATGCGGAAAAATAGAAGTTTGAAAGGATGTGAAATTTTTTTAAATACTGCATGACTTTTGGACTTAGCATTTTTCACAGATCTTCAGTGACATATGAACCAGTTGAATTTCAAACTACAAGGAAGAAATCAATTTTCTTAGATAGCAGAGAGTTAGTTAGGAACAATGCTAGTTTAAAATCAACACGGCAGCACATGTCGATGATCTTCATACCTTTGACGTCAACTTTTAACTTTATATTTGTTAGAGTGCAATTAAGTACCTTTTATGTACTATGTTTATATTGATGTAGTATGTTTTAATGTTAACAACGTTTCCAGTGCGCAAACCACAAACAAATTTGAAAATAACTGAATGAGAAAAGATGAAACGGCCTTCATGTAACAAAATGATGAAAAACGAGGATTGTCTGACAGAATCTAAATAAGGTAAAAACGTTAGGTAAGAAAGACTTTCCGAAGCTAAAAACTATAATCTCAGCGGTGGAAGAAAAACTTGTATCAACGTGAAAAGCTGAGATGAAGACTTCAAAATGAATTTGAATGCAGTTTTCAAGACTTAAATATTTTTAGTACATAACTTGATTTGGACTATAAAACAGTGGGAATGGAATTGCAGCTTGAAATAACTGAATTAGGGTAATACTAAACTGAAGCAGTTGTTTCTTATCGTCACAAAATTGGAGTTTTACAAGTTGTTATAGAAATCAAGTACAGTAGTACCTCAATTATCCGAGGAATTGGGACCAGGCAGACCTCGTATAAACTAAAACTCGGCTTAAATGGTAGGCCATGAGAAAACCATTGAGGTGCGGGTTCCCGCTTCATTTACATCATTAAAGGCTGATTTGTACCCATACTTACTTCAAAATCTATTTTATTTTTCTTTAAATAATATAGTTTTAAATAAACAAAGAAGGTTTGATAATGTACTCAAATGAAAGAAATTGGATACTGTAAGCTACTGTAATAAAAACCACAAAAATAATGCCTTTGAAGTTTTTTCATGCTTGCTTTTTTTCATTGATTGTCTAGCCTCTTCTTTATTTGAATACTGTTGTCACCCACTTTTCAATTTCTGATCTATTTCTCCAATCTCGAACAGTCACTTCCCCAACAGGTAAATCACTTGCCACTTTTCTTATTGAATCACCTCCATCTAATTGTTTAGTTGCTTCCCATTTTGATTTAAAGATAAAACAACACGCTTTCCACTCATAACGACACTCTCATTCACAAAGTTTAACACCAAAATTGGCTAAAAACAAAAGAACAAAATAGTGTAGCAGGGGGAAGAAACAACTTGTGGGAAAGGAAGGGACTCTTAAATACGATGCTGCAAGGAGGGGGGTGTAAACAGGCCCAAGACTGTTTCATCATTAATTATATTACCCGTCTGCTAAACATCACCCATACTATTGTGTTGGGTAAGGAAATGTTTTCAAGATGTACAAGGCAAACGACAGTTTTGTTTTCTTTCTGTTCAATCTAACACACAAGTTTTTATTATAAATTCACTTATTGAGAAATCCTCTCAAACTATGAATTCTTTATTGAAATCAATTCAGTTAACTTAGATTTGTTTGTAAGTTAATAGAATTGATTTTGACAAAAGTTTTTACTTTCTCACTATACTATAGTATAGAGAAAGTATAGTGATCGCAAAAAAATCGATGTTGAGATTTTTGTGGAAATATCCGTTTTGGGAACCCCTGAGTCCAAAAAAGTGATTTTTACAAAATGTCTGTCTGTATGTATACAAAGCTAGAGAGAAAACTATTCAATTTTTTTCCAACAAATTTGCATCAAACATTTCAATTAGGCCTGTATGGATGCACGAAAAAAGGTTTTGAAATTTTTTGAAAAACAACCCCCTTTTTGGCAAAAAAACCCTAAAAATGTAGTTGTTATTTTTTTATAAAAAACGGCTTTAACGATTTTGATAAAATTTGGCTTATTTGTAGCCGTTAATGTAGCCTACCATATTCGAAAAACCGCATGTCCCTAAAAATTTTCATTCAGCTAATAATAGTAATATTTATTAGTTACACTCTTACTTTAATGTACCGCTCTCCTACTTTAATACAATTATGAAGTCACAGTGAATCTGTTTAATACTATAAATATGTTTGTGAGGAAGTATGTGCCAGTTTCTGGTACCGTTTATTTATTTTTTTAAATTTGCGTTAATATGGAAACTCAAATAACCGAGGTACTACTGTATCCTAAGTTTAAAATCCCATGCCCTGAAAATAACTGATATATTTGCATCATCATACGGCTATGAACGGATGTTTTATAAAATAAATCTTTGTAAAATTAGTGACTTGAAACAGATTGACAGATTGATGACCTCTTAGCTTCACCTCTGAGAATCAGCTCATCCCAGTTACAAACCAAATTTCATAAATTTTTAGCAACACAGTCTCATTCACATTCACATTTCTTCATGCTTTCAATCATTCATTGGGTTTCGTAACAATTTGTGAAAATTCAAAAACTAATGTGACTATATATGCATTTCTTTTAGATAAACTTTGTTGGCTCTCCTATGTAGTTAGTTTCTTTTCCCTCTGGCCCTCTCCAAAACAAAAGTTTTCCTATTACTGTCTAAGCCATCAACAGGTACCAATGATTACAAAACAATTTTGCATAAAGTTTCATAAAAAAGATATACTTTTACCAACACTACTACGCAAACTTCCTTAATTATTAACTGAAAACAGTTTGCAAAACAGCTGATTCCCGCACTTCATTATTTGCGTACGGTTTACTTTGCGCACTGTTCTTGGCGCACGCTATAATGAAGCAGTGTCCAAACAGCTGTTCAAAACAATGTAAAGTGTTACAACTTTGTCATAACCTAAATGTTTGTTAAGAGTGATAGGCCTATTTGAGTTTTAATTTAGTTTTTGACTCTAAAAGAAACTGAAGAAATGGATTACTCTGATAGCGATAGTTTAAACAATAACACACCACCTGAGGTTTATGATGTAGCTAGAGAAGTGACAATGAACTACCAAATAAATCAAGAATGAAATATGAGAAGCAATATATAAGTTATTCAAATCTTGATGTCGTACTAAAAAGGGACGTATGCCAATTGAAAATGTTTTATTAGCATTTATGTCAGAAAAATATTAAGTATATGACATGATGATCTGTTGTTAATTTTCGGGTTGGCCTGTTGCCGGTTTATTATGTTTAATAGAAACACACCTTAACCCTTTCCACTCATGTGTCGGGGCAGCCCCGCACCCTACAAACTCCTATGTCGTGCGAGCCCCGAACTCGCTATGCCAATGTTCTTTGATTGCATTTGAAAGGGCGTAGTTACTTTGATAATCGCTATTGTTGAAGTTTAAGATGTGCTGCTATCTTTGGATTTTTTTTAGAACCATTTGAGTTCAGTTTCTGTGGTAAATAAATCTTAGAAAATGTAATGTTAGCTGTCTTTGACCGCTCTGTAAACAGCTGTCTGATCTCACCGTTGTTTGGTTACTACTTACTACGCAGTGTTTTAGTGAGCTAACGCGTTGTTTAGTTTTGCTGTACTAGGTTATCATCTGTAATTTCACAGTTTACTTTTTAATATTGTTCTTTTTACAATAATGATTGTTGTGAAATAAAATGAACGAAGACGATGGCAGTTTGTTACAAAATGACGGGAGTGGCGACGGAACTTTTGTTTCGAACCTGAGTGATTCCAATATTACCAATAAGTTTTGAAAAAAGCTTTTCTTACTAGTTTTGACATACATAATGCTGTTGCTAAGCAATAAAATAAATAGTTGAGGCAATTTTGTACAAGTTGGTGTCAAAACTAATTTTTTCATAAAAACAAATTTTTTACAAAAAACTTGTTTTTCAATTATAATTTATTTTATAATGTATTATTGTGCCTAAAACATTTGTAAACCACTTAATTTTGTTTGTAAGGATATAGACAACAAAAAACAAGCAACAAATATAGGTCTTCCCATTGAAAATTTGTCAAAAATTCTTGTTTTTTCTGTTTTTCGTTAAGAATTTCTATTTCTATTTTTTTCAGTAAATAAAAATTAAAAAAATATACCTTAAAAATAAAAATATATGTTTTATTTCATACCAATCTGTACTTTAGTCACAGAAGAAACTACAAATAAGAAATCAGCCTTTTAGAACTGACAGAAATACTTTTTTTTTAGTAAACAAATTAAAGTGCAATATTTGCTCAAAACTAAATGGAGCTGATAGCAACACTAGGTTCCTAGTAATTGGAGTGGAAAGGGTTAATGTTTGTTTCACGAAATGTTGCAAAACATGTAAATCTAAGAAGTTTTATAAACAAAATGAACAAAAACTAAAGAAGCATTGTGTTTGTATTCTTGAATGCTGTATTATTTGCCAAACAATTGGATGTGTACAATTTCTGAAACTTTAAATTGATTCATACTGTTTTCCATAAATCAAACTAGATCAAATGACAATAGCATTCTTGTGATTGCTGAATTGCTAAACTCTCAGCCTAACTCGGCAATAATTAATTTATTGCTGCAAATCAGTCAGTCGATAAGTTTCTGTCGGTATGTATTATTTCAGTGCATTTTATTTTATTTGCGTATGTAGTGTGCGGTGTTGGGATTTAGGTAGCATTGGATTAGACACTGCCTTAGTGAGTCATGTGACTGTTGTTAGAAATAAAGCCTTCTTGAGTGTGCCTAGATTGAGCGGAAACCAAAGTTTGACGTTAATAGAAGCTGTTTGGCCAGAGAGAGCGGTGAGGTTAGACAAAGGCGTTGCCATGTATCCGAGAAATAAGGAACAAGTAAGAAATAAATTTGACGATTTAATAATTGAGTACCAGGTTGATTGTGCCCTGCTCTTTATTATTTTTAGTAAAGCGTTATTGATTTAACAAACAAATTAAGAACCTGTTATAAGTCCTATGACTTCTTTCTGCATTTGTTTATGACGTGTTTTGAAACATATGTTTCATCATCAGAAAAGTTAAAAATATTAAAATGTTCACATCACATATAACATAAACACATGTAACTAACAACAATAACTATGACATGCACTTCGGGTAGACATCTACTTTGTTGGACGGTTGACGACTCTTTCGGATTATGAGAGTCAGAATGGCCTTATCGCCGAATCACAAAATATGTTAGATTTCAGTTGTAGCTGGTCCTTAACCAATTGGTTGTTTTTGTGTTTAAAGGCCTTATATTTTTCAAATTCTTGTATAGCATTCATGTTTTTACCCTTCATGCAAATATAGAAGGATTTGAAATTTGTTGAAAATAAGTAAATTGGTGATTGGTGTCTTAAATGGCGAACATAATTTGACTTGTTTCCGTCTATGCTTTTCTTTACCATTTTAAGAACGGACTCCAGTCCCGATATTTCGAGTTCAATGGAACCGAGAGTACTTCGGATTGTGAAAAACTTAAATTACACGGAATATGCAGAGTTTAAAATAAAACTACATTTTATAGTCCTTGTATAACCGCAAAAATGGAAGTTTTATTAAATACTAGGGGAAACCCCTCCATTGGAACCTTCTATACACGTAATCATGTTATGTTTTCTTTATAATAAAGGTGTAGAATTAACAATAACCCCAAAGCTAAGATGGTAAATAATGTTAAATGTTCAAATCAAATTATTTCGTATATTGTATAACAGCAGTTATAATAAAGGTTAAAAGAACCAGCAAGGCTCAGGTCTACACTTTAATAAAAACCTAACCTAAAAGTTAGAAGTACAAAATAATTGCTTCAAAATTTGATACCAGCTGTTAATGGAAATATTAGAGCAACAGTTGTTATCTGTTATTTTATGTAATTGGTTGCTATGGTAATAAATGTAAATACTTGTGTTGGTTTGTCAGGCTGAGACGCAATTAAATTCTACTAATTTATTTTGTATATGCATGCAGATATTCAGCGGCTTTGTGAGTAGAGCAATTTCAATTTGTTAAATAGTTGTTGAAATTCTAAAACTACAAACTTAATTTTGGAAATTCGCTCAACTAATGTCAGCTACTCAGATGTGTGATAGAATTATTTTAAATTAAATTTATTTGTACTGGGGTAATTTACTAAAGGAATCCTGCTCCTTTTTGTTTTCCATGATGTAAGGCGTATAGCTGTAGAGAAGGAGACAGAAATGTTTGCAATAGAATTTATGTTACTAAAATGTAATGGTAATGTAGTAGTAAAATAATTTCAAAATATGGTGTGAATTGGTCAGGCAGTTGATAAAAGATCTGGGAAAGTCAGGTAAAAGAAGTACCAAAATTATGTAGGAACCCTGCCTGAGTACACCACTTTTTTCAAAATTTGAGCTTTTAACCTTTGGGAAATACATTGAAAATGGGTTTTTTGTATGGTATTACAGTTGTGTCTGTGTGGGAGGGGGCATCATAACATCTGCAAGAATAAAATAGAATAGTTTTTATTTCGGGCAAAATTAGGACATTCAGGTTCTCTCGTACATTTAACCCATACACAATTACAAATGTTTTAAACATATTAAAATTCTTAACTTAAGTCTAAAACCAAACAAAAATACACATAAAAACACAAGAATTAAAAAAAAACAAAAATCCTAAACTAATACAGTTTCTTAAACCTTACAAAATAAAATAGACCAATTTTATACATATTTATTGAAGTATAAGAATAAACAACTTTTAACAATATTCACGCTCACTTCCATACATCATAAAATATAAATAAGCAAATTAAACAAATTCCCTTTCTTACACACCCAAAAGAACACCCAAAAGAACACACTCACGGTTGTTAAGGCGTGAAAGCTTTATCAATCGTCATGGCAACCATCAATGGAAAAGTTCCGGGTTCAATTTCCATTGACCTCGAATAATTTTCTAAATGGTTTCTTAACAGACGTCATTGGCAGTGGTTCGGATTCCACGTAAAACTGTAGGTCCCGTCTTCATTAGCCTTAAAGTGCAAAACAGCAGGATGTTAAAAAACAATTCTTACACACACCAAGCAAAGGTACCATTAATACCATGTCCATACCATTAATGAAAATAAGTTTCTACAATTGAGCACAGATATCAATAGTTTTAAGGGAACCTGTTGCGAATTCTACAAGCGACATGCCGTTACAGTAAAAGATTTATTATACTTCATAGTTCTGTGCTTGGAAATGATTAGCATTGTCGACTCCTTTCTTGTACTTTTTGTACTTATATCCAAAGCAAAAATAAACTTATTTGCCAAGTAAGTCGACACTCTAGTTTGAAGGACAGCATACAATGTAGTTACAATATGAAAAGATCTAAATGCATCAAGTTTTAAAAGATAATATGATTGTTTATAATAGGGACTAATATGATCATCACGTTTTAAATAAAAAATTAATCGAATAGAATAATTTTGAGCGTGTTGGAGTTTATTAGCCAATTCCACAGTCATTTCACTGACTACAGTGTCAAAGTTGGTAAAGTATTGCATAATTAATGGTTTTACTAAGTGCACTCTAATATAAAATGGTAAGAAATCTTAAATTATGTTTAAAGAGTCAACCAAAGCATACTTTGTTGCATGTCTCAGTTATATATTCAGTTCAGTTTAATTTGTCATTGGTAGGGAGCGTAGTGTGATGCAGGGGCCTGGCACAAACAGGCAGATTTTACTCCTGTTTAAACACTTGTGATCAGCCCAATCCAATTAATAAACAACATGTAAAAAGCAACATATGGTATTTCAATTCAAGAAAAAATATTTGGTAAGAAAGTTTTCTATGGAAAGTATTAGTCTTGGTGCAAAATAAGAACAACCATAATACAGCTCTTTCAATTAATAACAATGGTAGAGTGTGCCAACTTACTATTAAACCAATTTGTGTATAACCAATCCTTTGTTACAGACGCTCGATGATTGTAACAACGTGCAGTCTGCCGTCAGTACTGACGATGACTCGAGAGGAAGGCTGTATGTGCTGGACGCAGGTTATGGTGACTGCGAACCCAAAGTTATTATCTATGATATCAGGACTAATAAAAAGGTGAGCACTCTATCTTGTAAAACATATGTTGAAACACTTGTTGTGTGTGAGAACTTGAAGATGACTCCAGTTGAGGGGGAACTATATTGTTAACAGAGAAAAGCAGAATTATTTCAACGTTTGTCAATGTGATTTGTTTTTGAATGTTCTCTCTTTGGGCCTATATTATAGTCAGTATCATAAGTATGGGTTTAAACAATTCACCTAAAAGTTTTCCTAAAATTGTTTTAACAGTTTATAAATCTTGGTACATGGTGTCAGATTTTAGATTTTAAGTTGTATAATGTTAACAGATAAAAATATCAAGGCTGCTTTAAATAAAATATTGTTCTACAGATATCTGACACCACTTTCTCCGATATACCACCGGCACGACTCCATACCATCATAGTGGACCCAGCATCACCCCACGGTACCAGGGCATATATCGGTGATTCTGGAGATGGTTTCCTCATCATTTACAATTCCAACGATAGGCACTGGTGGAGAGTGTACCTAGCGACACCTTCAGGAGTTAAAATGAACTATGTTCCTGCGTACGACATGGTTCTGTCTACGTCCAGAGGGGAACCTAAACTATATTTAACTTCAGAGGAAACTGATAAGATGTTGAGTTTATCTCTGGTTGAGTTGAGAAGATTGGAAAGTCCACCGCCAGTTTATTGTGATGTAAGTATACAAAAACGGAAACGCAGTAAAGGTTTTTTGAATTTTTTATAAGATATATTATTGACATAGTTCATTGACAAATTAGCTATCATCTAATCTCTCTATACAGATAGTGTACTCTGGAAATTATATTTTCAGTTTTTTGTACTGCTGCTCAGCTTATTTTGAAAAAAAAGTACAATGAAACATGGCCTAAATTACAAAGGCGAAGCCCTAATAATGTAACATTAAATAGTTTAGTAAAAAAAAAACTCGTAGGTTTTGAGTTAAATGTGTATAAACAAAAATATACATATATAATATAGTTTAGATATAATACTTATGATTATTACATGTTACAGAGTACTAAATACAACACAACCACATTATCTACCCATATAGAAGGTTCAAAGCTCGGCAGATCTGTAGGCCTAACTGTTGATGTTCGCAATGGCGTTTATTATTATCTACCACACGACTACGCATGCGTGCGGTGGGATTCACGACAGCCTATGCGGGCTGAGAGTCATGACGTTGTGTTACAATCAGCTGACCGACTGCCTGATGTAAGACAGCTGTTTTCTGATGGACAGAATCAGATATGGGCGTTGCTAGGGGGAAGCAGGAATGGAAGTCATTGTTTTCTACTCAGGAAGCCTAATTATTTACCAGTATTGTATAATTAAAAGTGTAAGTTTTGTTTAGAACTGAAATTGTGTGAGGTTCTGTTGAGTGGCGTAACTAGGTTGCAAACGTTCTCGAGTAGTTTTATGCTTCGCCCCAACCATCTTCGTACAGGGAAACTAAAAGCTGTGTCCCCGTTATCTCAAACAGTATAAACTGCTTTCATTTCAGGAAAACCATAAAGTATAAAAATGTTCCCTCATAATTTGTACTTCCTCTTTTTACGTAGGAGAATTAGTAATCTCTCCTACCTGTTATTCAGAGTTTTTTTTCTAAAATAAGCCAAACTCCTGAAGCAGGTTACAAAATATCAAAATAATAGACAAAATGTATAAAAAAAATACATTTCCTACACTCGATTCTACATTGACCGTGCAGTACAGGACTTACGGGAGAATAGACATGTCATGCTACTACCATTACAGGGAAATCACGTTTATTGTCATGCGGGTTGCGTCAACTTTACGAGCGTAGCATGGGAGTTGATGTTTTTAGTTGGCTATTATCGTTGAGACTGTCGTATGGATAACATGGCTTATGGGCGCTCTGTACTGCACGGTGAACGTGTAATCGAATGTAGATTACTCCATCCTCAGACAACGAGCCTTTTTGTAAAACAAAAAACAAAAAGATCTTTACTTCAGATTTGGATTATACGTTTTTCATTAATGTCTAGAAGTATGCCTATATCTTAACTGATCATGTGGTTCTGATCAGGAGGGAATCACCGTTTTCTTCTTTCTATGTTTCAACTTATTTATTTCTTGCCAAGATATTGGTGATAAGTTTTCTTGAGGCTCCAGTCTCTTTGAATCCCACCGCTGCCTCCCTGTTAAGAGTACATATAATAATAATATTATGTATTTATTAAAATGATATTAATTAACATTACCATAAGTTCAGTTAATTTAATTTCCTAGCTCTGCATTTAGAATAGTTTCAACAATTTACAATAGTTTCAAAGTTGGTCCTAAGGTTACTTGGCACAGCTGGTCAAAGCTGTTTCTTTGTCAGATTGGCCACCATGTTGCCTTCTCTATTACTCCAGCTTGTTATCTGTTTTTGATTAAATGCTGAAAGTCTGATAAGGACTATGATTTAAGCCCAAAATCGATTTAAATGTCAATGTTGCTTTGTTTTACTGAACATTAACAAAATAAAGAAAACATTTTTATAACAGTACTTATCATATTATGTTACTAGCTGGCCCGATCTGGCTTTGCACGGAGAGGCAAATTAAAGTTAAATATTGTACCATCCTCAAAGGGAACAAACAAAATGGAAAGCGTACTGAGTCAAAAATGGGGTGGTACATACATAAAAAAAAGCAAAGATGATAAATCCTTCTAAGGATAATAATCTGTAGCCTTACCTTATTTTGGAAAGTTTTTTTAAGAAACACCTGAATTAGCTATTCACAGGAAATGCCAAACAAATACAATTCACTTAATAAACAATTTGTTTATTAAAATATTATTTTTAATAAAATACAAAAGATTATACGCCCTTAAATAATAAAAATCTTAAATTGACATGCCCTTAAGTACAATTGATTTTCAAAGAAAATATTTACAATATATATATTAATTAATTATGTTCAAAAAGAAAAACCCTCCCCAAAATAAAACTTGAAAAACCCTCCCTGTTTACAATAAAAAAAATACAAAATTACGAACTAGTAGTGTTTACAAATTTACAAAATTGAATACATTCACCATGGATTTGATAATAATTTTATATCTAGGGCCAAACTTAATACTAGGTAAAAATTAATTAATAAAAAAAAATTATGAGACGTCTCTCTATAAAAAAAAGTATGTAAATTTTCTAATATAGAGCCCTTAGGGCTAAGGTCCGAAATATGCTATAGCTGCACCTCCCAATTATTATTATAAAAAAAATATTATTGTAGCCTTTTTCAACTATGTAAGCCTTTATTAATTTGATATCATTTTTAAAGTAACAGACAGTTCAAAATTCTAGCAACACTCAGAAATGTTTTCATAAGTAGAGTCCCACAAACTCGGCCTAATGTGGACCGGCAATGGTCCGAGTTTCCGAAATCGCCGAGTTACCGGGAATAGAGGGTTTTAAAATGAGAACAAGGTTATTTCAGGATACTTTATATAGTCGAGTTTGTAATGTAAATAAAACAATAATAAAAACCAGCAGTTACATTATACACTGTATTGTTATATGTACCTATTACAGTACATAGTTAGTGAGGCCTAAAATAAAACCAACTTAAATAAATACAGTACTGTACACATAAAAAACTCAAACTCAACAACAAAACAAAAACGGACAACTGTACTAAGCTTTACAACAGAACTCTCTCGATAATCAATGTTCACTTCTCACTGGCTATTCCAAGACTGGGAGGAAAATTGACACTTCTGGCGAAAGCGAATAGCGAGACAATAACGGAATGAGAGTTGAGGAATGTACCGCCCAGCTGCACAGGTAGCGTGATGCGCTGACATCGCCAACCCCTCTCGGGGCATTAACCTGACCTTTACCGCAAGAAAGGCCACATGAACAAAAGGCTTGAGAACGCGGGAAAATACTTCGAAATTGATTTCCAATGGGGTCGCCGAGTTACCCGGATTGCCGGGTTATTGAAGACCGAGTTTGTGAGACTCTACTGTAGCTGGTTGTTATTGTTCCGAAGATGGAAGACAAAACTTGTAGGATGTTAAACCCATGTGATACTTAAACCAGTGATGTTCACTATAAAAAAAACACATGTTTTAGTACATGGCTAAAATCATGTATAAAGTTGCATAACTATATCATGTAAGAAACTGTAATTTAACCTCGTGTATAGAACTGTATTATATTTTCCTGTATGAAACTGTAATTTAACCTCGTGTAAGAAACTGTATTCTAATTTATAGGCTTACAAAGAAATATTTAAAACAGAGCTTTGAATACACACTATTACACCTCTTTATAAGGCTTAAAAAGGCTTCTAAATCTTATAATGCAAACAGTTTAAGGCTTGTGGCTACGTAAAGTAAAACAGATAGGCTATGTAAAATATAGGCTATGAAAAAAGGAAGTTAAGTTATGACATAAAATATACTCTGCAAGTGTAGATAAATGTTACAGTTAAATTCACACAATACATATTATTATAGCCAACTCAGGGTGTAATTTAGGTTTGAACTTTACCTGGTAGAAGATAGATGGATATCTTAGCCGGTAGACATGTTTTGTAACGAAATAGGCATTAGACAAGGTCGGACGGATTTGCCTTGAAACGCCATAAAAACACTTCACAAGAATAACTTTAAACAACTCACGAACGCATATTAATAAAACTTGCTTACAGATGGTTAAATTTACCAAGTCGGTTTTACATTTAAATAAAGTTCTGTTTAGACTAAGAGTTGATCCTGTTGTCACTTTTCACCTGACATGGTCAAGGCTACGGCAGAAGAATGAATAAGCAAAAAAAATGACCGGCTAGCAAGCCAGGCAGGGAACAGCTGTTGAGTGGCAGACTGGTCTTATGTACAATGTTGCCAACATGAATTGGCCTTGGCGCGCGAATTCAAAAGTTACTAGTTTTTGATTTACGTTTCTACAAACGCTACAATATGGGGATTTTTAGGAACTATGACCCACCCAAACCCCCCTAAAATTTCAAATTTTTTGAAAACCTTTCTTAGCGAGCACTTAGGGCCCTAGAGGAAGCTGCATACCAAATTTCATGGTATTTCGTGGTGAGTCAGTGAATGATGGTATTTGGATTATATATATATATAGATTATAATATTTTTGAAAACAAAAAAATGTAGAATGTAAACTAAAATCAAAACCAAAGCTGACAAAAAGCACAGAAAGCATGTGGTGGCATTATACCGGGGACGGAATGATATCAATATTTTTTACCAGGATACGGTATTTCAAATTGTTGTCAAACTTTAAAACACAAATAAAATATAGTTCAGTATTTCCGTGCCTACCATCACCGTCATACAGAGAGGAATAGATATGTATGATAAATTTAAATAAAGCGTGTCAAGTGGCCAGCAGTGGTTTGACCTGAGAGGAAAAAAAGTTGACTTAGAAATGGTGCAAGCCGAGAGCAAAAGTTAAATGAATCCATATAAAATGTATTTGTGTAGTTTTGGTTTGTTCTTTGTTTATATACAAACTTTAATACCCGTGTTTTACTACAAAATAAAATTTTATCTTTTTCCTGCTCTAATAATTAATTAATTTAAATATTTTTGAACTGTTACTTTTCATCTCAGAGCCCTTGAAAATTATTTATTTAACACTAATAACCAGTGTGATAAATAAATATATAAATGTGTGTTTTTGCAGTGGCGGATAAAGACCTTGCGGGGCCCTGGGCGTAATGATATTTCTAGACCTCTTCGGTTAGGGAGTGTCGGGGGATTCTGGGATATGGAACAATGGATAGGGAACCTCCTAGAAAAGAAAGTAGCATAAATAAAACCGAACTAGAATTATAGTTTTCACAAAGTATCAGCATTAAGGAAAAGATTATGTTTAGTTTAGGAAACGAATATAATTAACATAAAATCTGTATTAAGCTAATAATAATAATATGTGTTAATAAATATACCGTAAATTAAAGTACATTTAAAAAATCTTACTTAATGAGTTTTTGTGGTTGAAGTTTTCTATTACATTACTAAAATCTAAACTGGTTGTCAACTCGTTTTCTATGAAGAGTAGATTTAGTGATGATAAGCATTTCTTAAAACACTTTCAGTGCTGAGTGCGGTTAAACCTGCAAAAAGTGTCCTTCTCTGTGACTGAGCGTGGTTTTAACCGCACCTGTCCCATTCACTTTACATTCGAAAAGAGGGAGTTTAGTCGTTGTCTAGAGCAATTTGTTTTACCTGAGTAGTTGGTAGGGATCCTTCTACAAGTCCAGGTCCAGTAGCCTAGGAAAATAGTGACTACAAAGCAACTTACAATCGATTAAATTGAGTACCATCTTGCTAGTCATAGTTCGCAAGAAGACCCTAATATGCCGTAGCACTGAACGTGTTAATTATGTCTTGAATAGCTTGAGCTTGGAAAAGCTCCTTTCTGCAGATGCTACTGTGACTGGAATCCTGGCAATTATTCATAGTGAAATTAAACACATTTGGATAGACATATGTAAAGCTGTTTTGCAATAAAATTACAATATTTTCTCATTTCATTTTATATGGTGCTTGGCCAGCAGGCAATCAAAAAATATAAACTAAAAATAAATTCATCTGAATTTTATTACTCATTTATTATATTTTATATGTTATTGAATTACAAGAGTTAAAATACAACACACCTAGTTAGCTGAAAATTATATAATTTGAACCCTAAGATTTTTTTCAACATTCAATTGTACTAATTTTCTATTGTAATAAATCATTTGTAAAGTCATTTTGCAGCATATCCCAGCTTATTTTTATAAATAAACGTTAAATGTGAGAGTGGCCACAATCTCAACACTCATTAACCCAATCTTTTTTACATTACAAGTCATTTTCATAATTTCAGTGACCTATAATCAGATCATTGTACAGTAGCTCAAAAGTCACTGAAGATGTCAACCATATGTCATTAAAAAACATTTGATCATTAAAGGTATGACAGTGTGAGAATTAAGTGTCTTTCAGGAAAGAATAAAAAATAAAATTAATTAGATACCTAACTAAACATTAAAACAAATTAAATAAACAAAAATAAAAATGTTATTCGTATTTAAAATTAATATTTTTGTTTCTGTATAAAATTGTACTGTCAGAATCTAAATTGTATAGCCTACATTATAAGAAGTTCCATGTATGCCCAAGAGATAGCAGCACTCGGTCGTAGTGCAAATTACGCCTGTAATCAAATACATTGGATTCACAGTGTCGTCACTTCTTAGCCAGAGTACTCCTCTGTTCTTAACTAATTTCTCCAACCTAGATTTTAACTTCATGGGTAACATATATGTTGCAGGGTTTTAGACACAGCTTATTTACAAACAAATTTTACAACTGCCTGCCTTTGCGCAGTAGCTTTTAGCGAATTTTCAAAGGAATTATGAGCTATTGCAGTGACCCTTAAGGTAAGACCTAAGGTCGGGAGTAGTAAATTAAGACCAATCAAGGTCCCCAGAACAGGTTTTGGAGTGTCATTAAAAATGTTATGTATGCACACTCTAGCGGCCACATTTTAAGTCCGATTTTGACCAAATTTGGTACACACGTTGGGTGTTTGTTAACAAAAAAAAAATCCAACAACCGGAAGTACGTTTTTATAGGAAGTAACTATTTGTTTAGAATCTTTGTACTAGAATGATATTTTTTTGGGATATTAAAAAAAAAAAAAAAGCACATATAGAGTTTTTTTTACTCGACCTCACTTGGTTTCTCCAAAATCTATCAAAACGTGAAATAGCTTAAAAGTACCCTTGGTACTTCTTCTGATCCCGAGTTTGTACACTGCGAGTGAAGTGAAGCAGTCTATGACCCGAGGTCGTAAGGTCGAGGGACAAACTTGCAAAGCGAGTTTAGACAACCAACTTGTGTACCAAGTTTTGTCAAAATCGGATTTAAAATGTGGCTTAGGCTCGAAGAATGTGGCTTATTAATATATTTCGCACACGCAGGCAGCTCTATTCAGCGCTTTCATAAGTAGATCAATTTCCGAAACAGTTGGTTGACCCCTAAAACATATAAACTTAATTTTGGAAATTCGCTTAACTCATGTCAGCGGCCAGATTCAGCTGCGTCATCGAATTATTTTCTTTTTCTGAAGGTTTAAAAAATGCATTAAGCGTGGGACTACCTGCTATATGAATGTCAAATCAAAATGTTTGCCCACTAAAAACATTCACTCATCCTCAGCACTAGCCTGGAACCGTTTTACACATTACTTCGGGCTTGGTTCATTTTTTGTACTCCCAAGAGGCCTGCATCGGTGCTAATGTATTGTCAATCACTTTTCTAGATCTATCTTTTATTGAGCCAAGTTATCCCTGACATAGCCCTCAGACGATTACCAATCCTCAACTCTTCCTATGATGGTTGGCACTATTGTGTCAGAAGACAGTGGTTCGATCTTTTCTTCCAGCGACCTTCTTCGCCTTTCCTACCTAGTGCAAGCAATAACGTGTGTTCCGCATCATCCGTTCCGATCCCGCAGTAGGAGTAGTCCGGTGACTCCAACTGCCCATCCTACACAGATATGATTTATAATAGCCGTGATAAGACCGAAACTTTGTTCAGGTAACAGACAATCTCTCCATGTTGTCTCTCAATCCAGGCTAATAACCCTTGCAGGTCCATCTTCCCCTGTCAACCTCCTCCCAGGAGATCTGTCAGTTCACCGTTGTGCGGACACGCTTCTCTCTTCCGACTCTTGTTTTATCCGTCTCGCTTTACCTCTTCTTAGTAGCGAGTTCAATCGGAACAATTCCGGCGATAACCAAGACCGCAGGCTCAGATGCTGTACGGAGAGTCTCTGGACCTGCGCCAGCCGCTTGCAGTACCTTTTCCTCTTCTTAGTAGCGAGTGCAATTGGAACAATTCCGGAGATAACCATGACCGCAGGCTCAGATGCTGTACGACCGTCACTGGACCTGCGCCAGCAGCTTGCAGTAAACCTTTTCCTCTTCTTAGTAGCGAGTGCAATCGGAA